>JAPFBE010000133.1:0-124669 GCA_034336665.1 Luscinia megarhynchos | reverse complement strand
GTCTGCCCCGAATTAAGGTGGTGCAGGTGGCAGCCAGGTCTACCCCTAAGAGCTGCAGCTGGCGGAGAGCAGGTCACCCCGAGCCTGGAAGGCGGGAGGCCAGGGTCTCCACCTATGAGCCAGCGGCCGGGGCGAGACCAGGTCTACGAAATCGGGCACCTCGCGCTGGCAGGCCAGGTCTACCCGTAAGTGGAGCTGCACGCATAGGAGGCCAAGTCTAGCCTGAATCGGGCGCCGAGGCAGCGGCCAGGTCTACCCTAGGCCGGCAGACACCAGGTCTACCCCGAATCAAGGAGGCAGGCTGACAGCCAGGTCTACCCTAAAGCGGGGCAGGCAGGGACTGGAGTCTGCCCGAATTAAAGCGACAGGTGGCAGCCAGGTCTACCCCTAAGAGCTGACAGCTGGCGGGAGAGCAGGTCTCACCCGATTCGGGGCTGGAAGGCGAGAGGCCAGGTCTACCCATGGCCAGGCGGCCAGCCCGGAGAGCGGGTCTACGAATCGAGGGCACCATGCGGCGGCCAGGTCTACCCCCTAAGAGGGGTGCCGTTAAAGTCCAGGCTTACCCCGGACTGCGTGGAGGCAGGCTGCGGCCCGGTCTACCCCTAAGAGAGGCGTTGGCGGAGAACAGGTCTACCCAGAATCTTGGCTGCAGGCGGCGGTCAGGTCTACCCCTAGGCGAGGCGACCCGATGGCGTCCCAGGTCTACCCAGATCGGGGGCGCATGGGGCTGGCGCAGGTCTACCCGAGACTCAGGCGGCAGGCTGGCCAGGTCTACCTCTAAGCGTGGCAGCCACCGGAGGCCAGGTCTACCCCGAATCAAAAGCGGAGGGCAGAGGCCAGGTCTACCCCTATTCAGCGGCTGCAGGGAGGCGGCCAGGTCTACCCCCGTGTCAGCCAGGCAGAGACCAGGTCTACACCTAAAAGGGGTGCCTCTGGAGTCCAGGTCTACCTTGTATCAGGGCGTCAGGCTAGAAGGCCACGTCTACCCCCAAAATGGCGGCGGAGACCAGGTCTACCTCGTCTCGGGGGCTGCAGGCTGGCGGGCCAGGTCTACCCCAGAGCCGAGGCGGCAAAGACAAGGTCTACCCCAAATCGGAGAGGGCGGTGGAGGCCAGGTCTACCCCGAATCGGGGGAGGGCGGCAGAGGAAAGGTCTAACCTGAATCTTGGCTGCAGGCTGCGGCCAGGGTCTACCCCTAGCCCGAGGCGGCCCGGCCGGCGTCCAGGTCTAGCCCGAATCGGGGAGGCAGGCGGCGCCATGTGTACCCCTAAGAGAGTGGCGGGCGGAGGCCAGGTCTACCCGAATCAAGCCTGCAGGAGGCGGCCAGGTCTGCGAATCAGGGAGGACGGTGGAGGCCAGGTCTAACCCGAATCGGGAGGACAACAGAGGAAAGGTCTAACCCGAAACTTGTCTGCAGAGGCGGCCAGGTCTACCCCTAGCCAAGGTGGCCGACCGGCGTCCAGGTATACCTTAGATCGAGGCCGGGCAGCGTCGGAGTCTACGCTATAGCGTGGCAGCGCCCGGAGGCTGGGTCTACTCTCGAATCAGAGCTCAGGCGGCGCCAGGTCTACCCTAAGACAGACGGCCGGCGACAGAGCAGGTCTACCCCGATTCGGGGATGAGGCGGAGGGCCCGGTCTACCCCCTGAAGCTGACGACGGCGGAGACCAGGTCAACCTCGAACCGGGCTGCCGGGCAGGGGCGGCAGGTGTCTACCCCCTACAAGAGGCGGGCCGGGACGGAGACCAGGTCTATTCCTAATCGGGGCTGCAGGAGGCGGCCAGGTCTACCTCCAATCGGGGAGGAAGTTAAAGGCCAGGTCTACCCCAAATCGGGAGGACGGCAGAGGAAAGGTCTAACCGAATCTTGGCTGCAGGCTGTGGCCAGGTCTACCCCCTAGGCTAAGCGGTCGATGGCGCCCAGGTTCACCTCGAATCGGGACGAGGGCGGCGGCCAGGTCTACCCGAATCAAGGCGGCAGGCGGCGGCCAGGTCTACCTCTAAGCTGGCAGCCGCCGAGGCCAGGTCTACCCCGAATCAAAACGGGAGGGCAGAGGCCAGGTCTACCCCTATTCAGCGGCTGCAGGGGGGCGGCCAGGTCTACCCCCGTATCAAAGCGCCAGGCAGAGACCAGGTCTACACCTAAAAGGGGTGCCTCTGGAGTCCAGGTCTACCTTGTATCAGGGGCGTCAGGGCGAAGGCCAGGTCTACCCCTAAGAGCGGCGGCTGGCGGAGACCAGGTCTACCCTCGTCTCGGGGGCTGCAGGCGGTGGCCAGGTCTACCCCCAGAGCGAGGGCGGCCGGCAAAGACAAGGTCTACCCCAAATCGGAGAGGGGACGGTGGAGGCCAGGTCTACCCCGGAATCGGGGGAGGGCGGCAGAGGAAAGGTCTAACCTGAATCTTGGCTGCAGGCTGCGGCCAGGTCTACCCTAGCCGAGGCCCGGCCGAGCGGCCCAGGTCTACCCGAATCGGGGAGGCAGGGCGGCGGCCATGTCTACCCCTAAGAGAGGCGGCCGGCCGGAGGCCAGGTCTACCCGAATCAAGCCTGCAGGAGGCTGACCAGGTCTACCCGGACTCCGGGGGAGGACGGTGGAGGCCAGGTCTACCCGAATCGGGAGGACAACAGAGGAAAGGTCTAACCGAAACTTGTCTGCAGGCGGCCAGATCTACCCCTAGCCAAGGTGGCCGGCGCCCAGGTATATACAGACCGGGGGCTGACGGCGGCCAGGTCTATCGCTAAAGCGTGGCAGCCGCTGAGGCTGGGTCTACCTCGAATCAGAGCGCCAGGCGGCGCCAGGTCTACCCCTAAGACAGGCGGCGGCGCAGAGCAGGTCTACCCGGTCCGGGGGATGAAGGCGGAGGCCGGTCTACCCCTGGCCAAGCGGCAGGCAGAGACCAGGTCGGAGCCTCGAACCGGGGCTGCCGGTAGGGCGGCCAGGTCTACCTCTACAAGAGGCTGACGGCCGGAGACCAGGGTCTATTCCGAATCGGGGGCTGCAGGAGGCGGCCAGGTCTACCCTCGAATCGGGGGAGGAAGTTAAAGGCCAGGTCTACCCGAATTCGAAGAGGACGGCAGAGGAAAGGTTTAACCGGAATCTTGGCTGCAGGCTGTGGCCAGGCCTACCCCTAGGGCGAAGCCGCTCGGCCGGGCGTCCAGGTCTACCCCGTCGGGGGCCTTGGCGGCCAGGTCTCCCCAAATCCCAGTGCAGGCGGCGGCCAGGGTCTACCTCTAAGCGTGGCAGCGCCGGAGATAGTCTACCCGGGAATCAAAAATGGAGGGCAGAGGCCAGGTCTACCCCAGATCGGGGCTGCAGGTAGCGGCCATGTCTACCCCGAATCAAAGAGCCAGGCTAGAAGACCAGGTCTACACCTAAAAGGGGTGCCTCTGGAGTCCAGGTCTACCTCGTCTCAGGGTTGCAGGCGGCCAGGTCTACCCCCAGAGCTGACGGCAGTAACAAAGGTCTACCCCAAATCGGGAGAGGGGCGGTGGAGGCCAGGTCTACCCCGAATCGGGGAGGACGGCAGAGGAAAGGTCTAACCTGAATCTTGGCTGCAGGCGTCGGCCAGGTCTACCCCTAGGCGAGGCAACCGACGGCTTCCAGGTCTAGCCCGAATCGAGGGAGGATGGTGGAGGCCAGGTCTACCTCGAATCGGGGCTGCAGGCGGCGAACAGGTCTACCCCGAATCAGAGCAGGCGTGAGACAGATCTACCCTAAAGGGGTGGCGGCTGGAGTCAGGTCTACCCAGTCGGGGCGCCAGGCGGCCAGGTCTACCTAAGGCTGCAGCGGCCAGGGCGTCCAGGTCTACCCCAAATCGGGGAGGTAGGTGCGGCCAGGTCTACCCGTAAGTGGAGCTGCATGAGAGGCCAAGTCTAGCCTGAATCACGAGAGCCAGGCGCCAGGTCTACCCCTAAGCGAGGGCGGCCGGCAGACACCAGGTCTACCCCGAATCAAGGAGGCAGGCGGCAGCCAGGTCTACCCTAAAGCGGGGCAGCCGCCGGAGGCCAGGTCTGCCCCGAATTAAGGCGGCAGGTGGCAGCCAGGTCTACCCCTAAGAGCGGCAGCTGGCGGAGAGCAGGTCTACCCCGATTCGGGGCTGAAGGCGGAGGCCAGGTCTACCCATGAGCGAGGCGGCCAGCGGAGACGAGGTCTACCCCGAATCGGGGCACCATGCGGCGGCCAGGTCTACCCCTAAGAGGGGTGCCGTTAAAGTCCAGGCTTACCCCGAATCGTGGAGGCAGGCTGCGGCCCGGTCTACCCCTAAGAGAGGCGGTTGGCGGAGAACAGGTCTACCCCGAATCTTGGCTGCAGGCGGCGGTCAGGTCTACCCCTAGGCGAGGCGGCCGATGGCGTCCAGGTCTACCCCGAATCGGGGACGCAGGCGGCGGCCAGGTCTACCCCGAATCGAGGCGGCAGGCGGCGGCCAGGTCTACCTCTAAGCGTGGCAGCCACCGGAGGCCAGGTCTACCCCGAATCAAAACGGAGGGCAGAGGCCAGGTCTACCCCTATTCGCGGCTGCAGGGGGCGGCCAGGTCTACCCCGTATCAAAGCGCCAGGCAGAGACCAGGTCTACACCTAAAAGGGGTGCCTCTGGAGTCCAGGTCTACCTTGTATCAGGGCGTCAGGCGAAGGCCACGTCTACCCCTAAGAGCGGCGGCCGGCGGAGACCAGGTCTACCTCGTCACCGAGGGGCTGCAGGCGGGCGGCCAGGTCTACCCCAGAGCTGAAGAGGCCGGCAAAGACAAGGTCTACCCCAAACTCGGGAGAGGACGGTGGAGGCCAGGTCTACCCCCGAATCGGGGGAGGAGCGGCAGAGGAAAGGTCTACCCTGAATCTTGGCTGCAGGCTGCGGCCAGGTCTACCCCTAGCCTAGGCGGCCGACGGCGTCCAGGTCTAACCCGAATCGGGGAGGCAGGCGGCGGCCATGTGTACCCCCTAAGAGGTGGCCGGGCGGAGGCCAGGTCTACCCGAATCAAGCCTGCAGGAGGGCGGCCAGGTCTACCCGAATCAGGGGAGGACGGTGGAGGCCAGGTCTAACCCGAATCGGGGAGGACAACAGAGGAAAGGTCTAACCCGAAACTTGTCTGCAGGGCGGCCAGGTCTACCCCTAGCCAAGGTGGCCCGGCCAGTCAGGTATACCTTGAATCGGGCGGCGGCAGCGGCCAAGGTCTACCGCTAAGCGTGGCAGCGCCGGAGGCTAGTCTACTCGAATCCAGGGCGCCGAGGCGGCCAGGTCTACCCCTAAGACAGGCGGCCGGCATAGAGCAGGTCTACCCGGTCCGGGGATGAGGCGGAGAGCCGGTCTACCCCTGGCCGAGGCTGACGAGGCGGAGACCAGGTCAACCTCGAACCGGGGCTGCGGCGTGACCAGGTCTACCCCTACAGAAGTGACGGCCGGGAGACCAGGTCTATTCTAATAGGGGCTGCAGGAGGCGGCCAGGTCTACTCCGAATCGGGGAGGAAGTTAAAGGCCAGGTCTACCCCAAATCGGGGAGGGCGGCCAGAGGAAAGATCTAACCCGGAATCTTGGCTGCAGGCTGTGGCCAGGTCTACCCCTAGAGGCGGTCGATGGCGTCCAGGTCTACCCGAATCGGGGGGCCTGGCGGCGAGTCTCGAATCAAAGGCGGCGGCCAGGTCTACCTCGAGCGTGGCAGCAGGAGTGGAGTCTACCCGAATCAAAGCGGAGGGCAGAGGCCAGGTCTACCCCTATTCGCTGGCTGCAGGGGGCGGCCAGGTCTACCCGTATCAAAGCGCCAGGCAGAGACCAGGTCTACACCTAAAGGGGTGCCTCTGGAGTCCAGGTCTACCTTGTATCAGGGCGTCAGGCGAGGCCAGGTCTACCCCTAAGAGCGGCTGGCGGAGACCAGGTCTACCTCGTCCTTTCGGGGCTGCAGGCGGTGGCCAGGTCTACCCCAGAGCGGCGGCCGGCAAAGACAAGGTCTACCCCAAATCGGGAGAGGACGGTGGAGGCCAGGTCTACCCGAATCGGGGGAGGACGGCAGAGGAAAGGTCTAACCTGAATCTTGGCTGCAGGCTGCGGCCAGGTCTACCCTAGCGGCGGCCGGCGGCGTCCAGGTCTACCCGAATCAGGGGAGGCAGGCGGCTGCCATGTCTACCCCTAAGAGAGGCGGCGGGCGGAGGCCAGGTCTACCCGAATCAAGCCTGCAGGGAGGCGGCCAGGTCTACCCGAATGGGGAGGGACGGTGGAGGCCAGGTCTACCCCGAATCGGGGAGGACAACAGAGGAAAGGTCTAACCGAAACTTGTCTGCAGGCGGTGGCCAGATCTACCCCTAGCCAAGGTGGCCGGCCGTCCAGGTATATACCGGGTCAGGCGGCCGGGCGGCCAGGTCTATCGCTAAGTGGCAGCCGCCCGGAGGCATGGGTCTACTCGAATCAGAGCGCAGGCGTGCCAGGTCTACCCTAAGACAGACGGCCGGCAGAGCAGGTCTACCCCGGTCCGGGGGATGAAGGCGGAGAGCCCGGTCTACCCCTGGCCGAAGCGGCAGGCAGAGACCAGGTCGACCTCGAACCCGGGGCTGCGGCGCCGAGTCTACCTCTACAAGAGGCGGCCGGCCGGAGACCAGGTCTATTCGAATCGGGGCTGCAGGAGGCGGCCAGGTCTACTCCGAATCGGGAGGAAGTTAAAGGCCAGGTCTACCCCGAATCGAAGAAGGGACGGCAGAGGAAAGGTTTAACGAATCTTGGCTGCAGGCTGTGGCCAGGCCTACCCCTAGGCCGGCGCCGTCGGCGGCGTCAGGTCTACCCCGAGCTCGGGGGGCGCAGGCGGCGGCCAGGTCTACCCTAATCGAGGCTGACAGGCGGCGGCCAGGTCTACCTCTAAAGCGTGGCAGCAGCCAGAGGCTAGAGTCTACCCCGAATCAAAATGGAGGGCAGAGGCCAGGTCTACCCCGAATCGGGGGCTGCAGGTAGCGGCCATGTCTACCCCGAATCAAAGAGCCAGGCCGAGACCAGGTCTACACCTAAAGGGGGTGCCTCTGGAGTCCAGGTCTACCTGCGTCTCTCAGGGTTGCAGTGGCCAGGTCTACCCCAGAGCGTGACCGGCAGTAACAAGGTCTACCCCAAATCGGAGGGGACGGTGGAGGCCAGGTCTACCCCGAATCGGGGGAGGGCGGCAGAGGAAAGGTCTAACCTGAATCTTGGCTGCGAGGCGTCGGCCAGGTCTACCCTAGGCGAGGCAACCGGCGGCTTCCAGGTCTAGCCGAATCGAGGAGGATGGTGGAGGCCAGGTCTACCTCGGGCTCGGGGGCTGCAGGCGGCGAACAGGTCTACCCGAATCAGGAAGCCAGGCCGGCGGACAGGTCTACCCCTAAAAGGGGTGGCGGCTGAGTCCAGGTCTACCCCGAATCGGGGGTGTTAGGCTGAGGCCAGGTCTACCCTAAGAGGCGGCCGGCCGGAGACCAGGTCTACCCGAATCGGGGCACGAGGCGGCCAGGTCTACCCGTAAGTGGAGCTGCCGCAGGAGGCCAAGTCTAGCCTGAATCGGGGCGCCAGGCGGCGGCCAGGTCTACCCCTAAGCGAGGCGGCCGGCAGACACCAGGTCTACCCCGAATCAAGGAGGCAGGCGGCAGCCAGGTCTACCCTAAAGCGGGGCAGCCGCCGGAGGCCAGGTCTGCCCCGAATTAAGGCGGCAGGTGGCAGCCAGGTCTACCCCTAAGAGCGGCAGCTGGCGGAGAGCAGGTCTACCCGGTCCGGGCTGAAGCGGAGAGCCAGGTCTACCCATGGCTGGCCCGGCGGAGACCAGGTCTACCCGGGGGCACCATCGCGGGGCCAGGTCTACCCGTAAGTGGAGCTGCCGCGGGAGGCCAAGTCTAGCCTGAGTCGGGCCAGGCGGCCAGGTCTGCTAGCTAGGGGCCGGGCAGACACCAGGTCTACCCCGAATCAAGGAGGCAGAAGCGGCAGCCAGGTCTACCCTAAGCCGGGGCAGCCGGAGGCCAGGTCTGCCCCGAGATTGGGGCGGCAGGTGGCAGCCAGGTCTACCCCCTAAGAGCGCAGCTGGCGAGAGCTGGGTCTACCCCGGTCCGGGGGCTGAAAGCGGAGGCCAGGTCTACCCATGAGCGAGGGGCGGCCAGCGGAGATCGAGGTCTACCCCGAATCGGGGCACCATGCGGCGGCCAGGTCTACCCCTAAGAGGGTGCCGTTAAAGTCCAGGCTTACGAATCGTGGAGGCAGGCTGCGGCCGGTCTACCCCTAAGAGGGGCGAAGGAGAACAGGTCTACCCCGAATCTTGGCTGCAGGCGGCGGTCAGGTCTACCCCTAGGCGAGGCGGCCGATGGCGTCCAGGTCTACCCCGAATCGGGGAGGCAAGCGGCGGCCAGGTCTACCAGTCGAGCGGCAGGCGGCCAGATCTACCCTTAAGTGGGGCAGCCCCAGAGGCGAACAGGTCTACCCGAATCGAGGGCGGCCAGGCGGCCAGGTCTACCCTAGTCGAGGCGGGCGCGGGAGACCAGGTCCCACCCGCAGTCGGGGCGACGGGTGGAGGCCAGAGTCTACCCTATGCGGTGCTGCTGCCGGAGGCCAGGTCTACCCCTAAGCGAGGCTGTTGCAGGAGGCCAGGTCTACCTCGTATCAAGGCGCCAGGCGGCGGCCAGGTCTACCCCTGAGCGAGGCAGCCGGCGGAGAACAGGTCTACCCCGAATCGGGGCGGCACCAGGCGGCCAGGTCTAACCCGAATCGCGGAGGACAGTGGAGACCAGGTCTACCCCGAATCAGGGAGGACAACAGAGGAAAGGTCTAACCCGAATCTTGGCTGCAGGCGGTGGCCAGGTCTACCCCTAGGCGAGGCGGCCGACGGCGTCCAGGTCTACCCCGAATCAGGGAGGTAGGCGGCGGCCAGGTCTACCCTATGCGGTGCTGCCGCCGGAGGCCAGGTCTGCCCCTAAGCGGGGCTGCCGCAAGAGGCCGGGGCTGCCGCAAGAGGCCAGGTCTACCACGAACCGTGGCTGCCGGTGGAGGCCAGGTCTATCCCAAATCGGCGCGGCAGGTGGCGGCCAGGTCTACCCCTAAGCGGTTCTACCCTAAAGTTTAGGTCTACCCCGAATCGGGGCGGCAGGCGGCATCCAGGTCTACCCCTGAGCGAGGCTACCGGCGGAGACCAGGTCTACCCCGAATCGGGGCGCCAGGAGGCGGCCAGGTCTACCCCTAAGCAGGGCAGCCGCCGAAGTCCAGATCTGCCCCGAATCGGGGCAGCCGCCAGAGGCCAGGTTTACCCCGAATCAGGGCAACAGGCGGCGTCCAGGTCTACCCCTAAGAGAGGCGGCCGGCGGAGACCAGGTCTACCCCGAATCGGGGCGCCATGCGGCGGCCAGGTCTACCCCTAAGAGGGGTGCCGTTAAAGTCCAGGCTTACCCCGAATCGTGGAGGCAGGCTGCGGCCCAGTCTACCCCTAAGAGAGGCGGCTGGCGGAGAACAGGTCTACCCCGAATCTTGGCTGCAGGCGGCGGTCAGGTCTACCCCTAGGCGAGGCGGCCGACGGCGTCCAGGTCTACCCCCGGCTCCGGGGAGGCAGGCGCTGCCAGGTCTACCCGACCGGGGCGCAGGCAGGCGGCCAGATCTACCCTTAAGTGGGGCAGCCCCAGAGGCGAACAGGTCTACCCCGAATCGAGGCGGCAGGCGGCGGCCATGTCTACCCCTAGGCGAGGCGGCCGACGGAGACCAGGTCTACCCCGAATCGGGGAGGATGGTGGAGGCCAGGTCTACCCTATGCGGTGCTGCTGCCGGAGGCCAGGTCTACCCCTAAGCGAGGCTGTTGCAGGAGGCCAGGTCTACCTCGAATCAAGGCGCCAGGCGGCGGCCAGGTCTACCCCTGAGCGAGGCAGCCGGCGGAGAACAGGTCTACCCCGAATCGGGGCGGCACCAGGCGGCCAGGTCTGCCCCTAAGCGTGGCTGCCGCCGGAGGCCAGGTTTACCCCGAATTGGAACGGAGGGCGGAGGCCAGGTCTACCCCGAATCGAGGCTGCAGGCGGCGGCCAGGTCTACCTCGAATCAGGGCGGCAGACGGCGGCACGGTCTACACCTAAGACAGTCGGCCGGCGGAGACCAGGTCTACCCCAAACCGCGACTACAGGAGGCGGCCAGGTCTACCCCTAAGAGAGGCAGCCGGCGGAAAGCAGATCTACCCCGATTCAGGGTTGCAGGTGGGGACCAGGTCTACCCCTAAGCATGGGAGCTGCCGCAGGAGGCCAAGTCTAGCCTGAATCGGGGCGCCAGGCGGCAGCCAGGTCTACCCCTAAGAGCGGACGCCCGGCGGAGACCAGGTCTACCTCGAATCGGGGCTGCAGGCGATGGCCAGGTCTACCCCAAAGCGAGGCGGCCGGCGGAAACCAGGTCTACCCCGAACCGAAGCGGCACCAGGCGTCCAGGTCTACCCCTAAGCGTGGCTGCCACCAGAGGCCAGGTTTACCCCGAATTGGAACGGAGGGCGGAGGCCAGGTGTACCCCGAATCGAGGCTGCAGGCAGCGGCCAGGTCTACCCCGAATCAGGGCAGCAGACGGCGGCCAGGTCTACACCTAAGACAGGCGGCCGGCGGAGACCATGTCTACCCCGAACCGCGACTACAGGAGGCGGCCAGGTCTACCCCTAAGAGAGGCAGCCGGCGGAAAGCAGATCTACCCCGATTCGGGGATGCAGGTGGGGACCAGGTCTACCCCGAATCGGGGCGTCAGGCGGAGGCCAGGTCTACCCCTGAGCGAGGCGGCCGGCAAAGACCAGGTCTCGCTCGAATCGAGGCTGCAGGCGGCGGCCAGGTCTACCCCTAAGAGAGGCGGCCGACGGAGACAAGGTCTACCCCGAATCGGGGCGGCACCAGGCGGCCAGGTCTACCCCGAAACGGGGAGGACAGTGGAGACGAGGTCTACCCCGAATCAGGGAGGACAACAGAGGAAAGGTCTAACCCGAATCTTGGCTGCAGGCGGTGGCCAGGTCTACCCCTAGGCGAGGCGGCCGACGGCATCCAGGTCTACCCCGAATCGAGGAGGTAGGCGGCGGCCAGGTCTACCCCGAATCGGTGCTGCCGCCGGAGGCCAGGTATACCCCTAAGCGGAGCTGCCGCAGGAGGCCAAGTCTACCCTGAATCGAGGCGCCAGGTGGCAGCCAGGTCTACCCCTAAGAGCGGCGGCCAGCGGAGAGCAGGTCTACCCCGATTCGGGGCTGAAGGCGGAGGCCAAGTCTACCCTTGAGCGAGGCGGCCAGCGGAGACCAGGTCTACCTCGAATCGGGGCTGCAGGTGGCGGCCAGGTCTACCCCTAATCGAGGCGGCCGGCGGAGACCAGGTCTACCCCGAATCGGGGCGTAAGGCGAAGGCCAGGTCTACCCCGAATCGGGGCTGCAGGGGGCAGCCAGGTCTACTCCGAATCAGGGCACCAGGCCGCGGCCAGGTCTACCCATAAGAGGGGTGTCGCTGGAGTCCAAGTCTACCCCGAATCAAGGCGTCAGGCGGCGGCCAGGTCTACCCCCGAGCGAGGCGGCCGGCGGAGACCAGGTCTACCTCGTCACGGGGCTGCAGGCAGCGGCCAGGTCTACCCCTGAGCGAGGCAGCCGGCGGAGACAAGGTCTACCCCGAATCAAGGAGGACGGTGGAGGCCAGGTCTACCCCGAATCGGGGAGGACGGCAGAGGAAAGGTCTAACCCGAATCTTGGCTGCAGGCGATGGCCAGGTCTAGCCCTAGGTGAGGCGGCCGACAGCGTCCAGGTCAACCCCGAATCTGGGCGGCCGGCGGCGGCCAGGTCTACCCCTAAGAGAGGCGGCCGGCAGAGACCAGGTCTACCCCGAATCGGGGCTGCAGGAGGCGGCCAGGTCTACCGAGAATTGGGGAGGACGGTGGAGGCCAGGTCTACCCCGACTCAGGGAGGACGGCAGAGGAAAGGTCTAAACTGAATCTTGGCTGTAGGCGGCGGCCAGGTCTACCTCTAGCCGAGGCGGCCGACGGCGTCTAGGTCTACCCCGAATCGGGGCGGCAGGCGCCGGCCAAGTCTACCCCTAAGACAGGCAGTCGGCGGAGAGCAGGTCTACCCCGATTCGGGGATGAAGGCGGAGGCTTGGTCTACCCCTGAGCGAGGTGGCCGGCGAAGACCAGGTCTACCTAACGGGCTGCAGGCGGTGGCCAGGTCTACCCCTACAAGAGGCGGCCAGCGGAGACCAAATCTATTCCGAATCGGGGCTGCAGGAGGCGGCCAGGTCTGCTCCGAATCAAGGAGGACGGTAAAGGCCAGGTCTACCCCGAATCGGGGAGAACGGCAGAGGAAAGGTCTAACCCGAATCTTGGCTGCAGGCTACAGCCAGGTCTACCCCTAGGCGAAGCGGTCGACAGCGTCCAGGTCTACCCCGTGTCAGAGACGCAGGCGGCGGCCATGTCTACCCCGAATCGTGGAGGCAGGCAGCGGCCAGGTCTACCCCTAAGAGAGGCGGCCGGCAGAGACCAGGTCTACCCCGAATCAAGCCTGCAGGAGGCGGCCAGGTCTACCCCGAATCGGGGAGGACGGTGGAGGCCAGGTCTACCCCGAATCGGGGAGGAGGGCAGAGGAAAGGTCTAACCCGAATCTTATCTGCAGGCGGTGGCCAGGTCTACCCTTAGCCAAGGCGGCCGACGGCGTCCAGGTCTACCCCGAATCGGGGCGCCAGGCGGCGGTGTCCAGGTCTACCCCGAATCGAGAGCGCAGGCGGCGGCCAGGTCTACCCTGAATCGGGGCGGCAGGCGGCCGCCTGGTCTACCTCGAATCGGGGCAGCCCCGGAGGCCAGGTCTATTCCTAATCGGGGCGGCAGGCGGCGGCCAGGTCTACCCCTAAGCGTGGCAGCCGCCGGAGGCCAGGTCTACCCCGAATCAAAACGGAGGGCGAAGGCCAGGTCTACCCCGAATCGGGGCTGCATAGCGCGGCAAGGTCTACCCCGAATGAAAGCGCCAGGTGGCGGCCAGGTCTACCCCTAAGAGGGGTGCCGCTGGAGTCCAGGTCTACCTCCAATCGGGGCGTCAGGCAGAGGCCAGGTCTCCCCCTGAGCGAGGTGGCGAGCGGAGACCAGGTCTACCTCGTCTCGGGGCTGCAGGCGGCGGCCAGGTCTACCCCTGAACGAGGCGGCCGGCGGAGACAAGGTCTACACCGAATCGGGGAGGACGGTGGAGGCCAGGTCTACCCTGAATCGGGGAGGACGGCAGAGGAAAGGTCTAACCTGAATCTTGGCCGCAGGCTGCAGCCAGGTCTCCCCCTAGGCGAAACAGCCGACAGCTGCCAGGTCTACCCCGAATCAGGGAGGTCGGTGGAGGCCAGGTCTACCCCGAATCGGGGCGGCAGGTGGCGGCCAGGTCTACCCCTTAGCGGTTCTGCCCCGGAGGCCAGGTCTACCCCGAATCGGGGCGGCAGGAGGCAGCCAGGTCTACCCTTAAGAGAGGCGGCCGGCAGAGACCAGGTCTACCCTGTATCGGAGCGCCAGGAAGCGGCCAGTTCTACCCTAAGCGGGGCAGCCGCCGGAGTCCAGCTCTACCCCGAATCGGGGCTGCAGGAGGCGGCCAGGTCTACCCCGAATCGGGGCGCCAGGATGCGGCCAGGTCTACCCCTACAAAAGGCAGCCGGCGGAGACCAGGTCTACCCCAAATCGGGGAGAACGGCTGAGGAAAGGTCTAACCCAAATCTTGGCTGCAGGCGGCGGCAAGGTCTACCCCTAGCCGAGGCGGCCGACGGCGTCCAGGTCTACCTGGAATCGAGACGCAGGCGGCGGCCAGGAGTACCCCGAATCAAGGAGGCAGGTAGCGGCCAGGTCTACCCCTAAGAGAGGTGGCCGGCGGAGACCAGGTCTACCCCGAATCAAGCCTGCAGGAGGCGGCCAGGTCTACCCCGAATCGGGGAGGATGGTGGAGGCCAGGTCTCTCCCGAATTGGGGAGGAGGGCAGAGGAAAGGTCGACCCCGAATCTTGTCTGCAGGCGGCGGCCAGGTCTACCCCTCCCAAGGCGGCCGACGGCGTCCAGGTATACCCCGAATCGGGGCGGCCGGCGGCGGCCAGGTCTACTGCTAAGTGTGGCAGCCGCCGGAGGCCAGGTCTACCCCGAATCGGCGAACCAGGCGGCGGCCAGGTCTACCCCTAAGAGCGGCGGCCGGCGGAGGCCAGGTCTACCCCGATTCGGGGATGAAGGCGGAGGCCAGGTCTACCCCTGCGCGAGGCGGCCGGCGGAGACCAGGTCTACCTCGAACCGGGGCTGCCGGCGGCGGCCAGGTCTACCCCTACAAGAGGCGGCCGGCAGAGACCAGGTCTATTCCTAATCGGGGCTGCAGGAGGCGGCCAGGTCTACTCCGAATCGGGGAGGAAGTTAAAGGCCAGGTCTACCCCAAATCGGGGTGGACGGCAGAGGAAAGGTCTAACCGGAATCTTGGCTGCAGGCTGTGGCCAGGCCTACCCCTAGGCGAAGCGGTCGACGGCGTCCAGGTTTACCCCGAATCGAGGCGGCAGGCGGCGGCCAGGTCTACCTCTAAGCGTGGCAGCCGCCGGAGGCCAGGTCTACCCCGAATCAAAACGGAGGGCAGAGGCCAGGTCTACCCCTATTCGCGGCTGCAGGGGGCGGCCAGGTCTACTCCGAATCAAAGCGCCAGGCGGAGACCAGGTCTACACCTAAAAGGGGTGCCTCTGGAGTCCAGGTCTACCCTGTATCAAAGCGTCAGGCGAAGGCCAGGTCTACCCCTGAGCGAGGCGGCCGGCGGAGACCAGTTCTACCTCGTCTTGGGGCTGCAGGCGGCGGCCAGGTCTACCCCTAAGAGAGGCAGCCGGCAGAGACAAGGTCTACCCCAAATCGGAGAGGACGGTGGAGACCAGGTCTACCCCGAATCGGGGAGGACGGCAGAGGAAAGGTCTAACCTGAATCTTGGCTGCAGGCTGCGGCCAGGTCTACCCCTAGGCGAGGCAACCGATGGCTTCCAGGTCTAGCCCGAATCGGGGAGCCAGGATGCGGCCAGGTCTGCCTCGACTCGTGGCTGCAGGC
The DNA here is from genome assembly GCA_034336665.1 of Luscinia megarhynchos. Classification (NCBI taxonomy): domain Eukaryota; kingdom Metazoa; phylum Chordata; class Aves; order Passeriformes; family Muscicapidae; genus Luscinia; species Luscinia megarhynchos. The sequence goes on along the minus strand of JAPFBE010000133.1, from coordinate 109,689 downwards.
GGCGAACAGGTCTACCCCGAATCAGGGCGCCAGGCGGCGGACAGGTCTACCCCTAAAAGGGGTGACGCTGGAGTCCAGGTCTACCCCGAATCAAGGCGTTAGGCGGAGGCCAGGTCTACCCCTGAGCGAGGCGGCCGGCAGAGACCAGGTCTAGCTCGAATCGAGGCTGCAGGCGGCGGCCAGGTCTACCCCTAAGAGAATCGGCTGACGGAGACCAGGTCTACCCCGAATCAGGGCTGCAGGAAGCGTCCAGGTCTACCCCGCATCGGGGAGGACAGTGGAGACCAGGTCTACCCCGAATCAGGGAGGACAACAGAGGAAAGGTCTAACCCGAATCTTGGATGCAGGCGGCAGCCAGGTCTACCCCTAAGCGAGGCGGCCGGCAGACACCAGGTCTACCCCGAATCAAGGAGGCAGGCGGCGGCCAGGTCTACCCCAAAGCGGGGCAGTTGCCAGAGGCCAGGTCTGCCCCGAATTAAGGCGGCAGGTGGCGGCCAAGTCTACCCCTAAGAGCGGCGGCCGGCTGAGAGCAGGTCTACCCCGATTCGGGGCTGAAGGCGGAGGCCAGGTCTACCTCTAAGAGGGGTGCTGTTGAAGTCCAGGCCTACCCCGAATCGTGGAGGCAGGCTGCGGCTTGGTCTACCCCTAAGAGAGGCGGCTGGCGGAGACCAGGTCTACCCCGAATCTTGGCTGCAGGCGGCGGCCAGGTCTACCCCTAGGCGAGGTGGCCGACGGAGACCAGGTCTACCCCGAATCGGGGAGGACGGTGGAGGCCAGGTCTACCCTATGCGGTGCTGCTGCCGGAGGCCAGGTCTACCCCTAAGCGAGGCTGCCGCAGGAGGCCAGGTCTACCTCGAATCAAGGCGCCAGGCGGCGGCCAGGTCTACCCCTGAGCGAGGCAGCCGGCGGAGAACAGGTCTACCCCGAATCGGGGCGGCACCAGGCGGCCAGGTCTGCCCCTAAGCGTGGCTGCCGCCGGAGGCCAGGTCTAACCCGAATCGCGAAGGACAGTGGAGACCAGGTCTACCCCGAATCAGGGAGGACAACAGAGGAAAGGTCTAACCCGAATCTTGGCTGCAGGCGGTGGCCAGGTCTACCCCTAGGCGAGGCGGCCGACGGCGTCCAGGTCTACCCCGAATCAGGGAGGTAGGCGGCGGCCAGGTCTACCCTATGCGGTGCTGCCGCCGGAGGCCAGGTCTGCCCCTAAGCGGGGCTGCCGCAAGAGGCCGGGGCTGCCGCATGAGGCCAGGTCTACCACGAACCGTGGCTGCCGGTGGAGGCCAGGTCTATCCCAAATCGGCGCGGCAGGTGGCGGCCAGGTCTACCCCTAAGCGGTTCTACCCTAAAGTTTAGGTCTACCCCGAAGGGCTGCAGGCGCATCAGGGACCTACCCCTGAGCGAGGCTACCGGGCGGAGACCAGGTCTACCCCAGTCGGGGCGCAGGAGGCGGCCAGGTCTACCCTAAGCAGGCGGCAGCGGGGTCCAGATCTGCCCTAATTGGGGCAGCCGCCAGAGGCCAGGTTTACCCCGAATCAGGGCAACAGGCTGAGCCCAGGTCTACCCCTAGGCAGAGGCGGGCCGGGTCTACAGGCTCGACCGGCGCGTCGCCAGGTCACTACCCCTAAGAGGGGTGCCGCGGTGTCCAGGGCTTACCCCGGACCGTGGGAGGCAGGCTGCCGGCTCACCCCTAAGAGAGGGGCTGGCGGAGAACAGGTCTACCCCGAATCTTGGCTGCAGGCCGGCGGTCAGGTCTACCCCCCTAAGGCAGGGCGGCCACGGGCGGCCCAGGTCTACCCCAGATCGGGGAGGCAGGCGCAGCCAGGGTCTACCCCGAATCGGGCGGCAGGCGGGCGCCAGATCTACCCCTTAAGTGGGGCAGCCCCAGAGGCGAACAGGTCTACCCCGAATCGAGGCTGCAGGCGTGGCGGCCATGTCTACCCCTAGGCGAGGCGGCCGACGGAGACCAGGTCTACCCCCGAATCGGGGAGGATGGTGGAGGCCAGGTCTACCCTATGCGGTGCTGCTGCCGAGGCCAGGTCTACCCCCTAAGCGAGGCTGCTGCAGGAGGCCAGGTCTACTCTCGAATCAGGGCGCCAGGCGCGGCCAGGTCTACCCCTGAGCCAGGCAGCCGCCCGAGACTAGGTCTACCCCAGTCGGGCGCACCAGAGCGCCAGGTCTACCCTAAGCAGGCAGCCAGCCGGTCCAGATCTGCGGACTGGGGCAGCCGCCAGAGCCAGGTTTACACCCCGAATCAGGGCAACAGGCGCGCCCAGGTCTACCCCTAAGAGAGGCGCTGGCGGAGACCAGGTCTACCCCGATTTGGGGGTGTGAAGGCAGAGGGCCCAGGGTGGCTCGCCCCTGGACCGGGGGCTGCAGGCAGCGGCCAGGTCTACCTCGCCATGGGAGCTGCCTCGCAGGGAGGCCAAGTCGGCCTGAATCGGGCGAGCCAGGAGGCAGCCAGGTCTACCCCTAAGAGCAGGACGCTCGGGCGGAGACCAGGTCTACCTCGAATCGGGCTGCAGGTGGCCGCCAGGTCCACCCCCTAATCCCGAGGGCTGAGGCCGGCCGGAGACCAGGTCTACCCCAAATCGATGCAGGATGCGCCAGGTCTACCCCTATGCTGGCTGCCACGGACGCCAGGTCTACCCCGAAAAGGATCGGAGGGCGGAGGCCAGGTCTACCCCTAATCAAGGCGGCAGGTGGCGAACAGGTCTACACCGAATCGGGGCGCCATGCAGCGGCCAGGTCTACCCCTAAGAGGGGTGCCGTTGGAGTCCAGGCCTGCCCCGAATCGTGGAGGTAGGCGGCGGCCCGGTCTAATCCAAGGAGAGGTGGCTGGCGGAGACCAGGTGTACCCCGAACAGGGGAGGACGGTGGAGGCCAGGTCTACCCTATGCGGTGCTGCCGCCGGAGGCCAGGTCTACCCCTAAGCGGGGCTGCCGCAGGAGGCCAGGTCTACCTCGAATCAAGCAGGCGTGCCAGGTCTACCACTGGGGCTGCAGGGGGCGGCCAGGTGGTCTACCCCAAATCGAGCTGCCAGGCAGCGGCCAGGGTCTACCCCTAAGAGAGGCGGCCGGGCAGAGACAGGTCTACCCTCGGACCGGGAGCCAGGATGCGCCAGGTCTACCCCTAAGCAAGGCAGCCGCCCCAAGTCCAGGTCTACCCCGAATTGGGGCTGCAGGAGGCCAACAGGTCTACCCCGAATCGAAGCGCCAGGCAGCGGCCAGGTCTACCCCTAAATGGGGTGACGCTGGAGTCCAGGTCTACTCCGGACCGAGGCGCAGGCGGAGGCCAGTGTCTGCGCTGAGGCGGCTCGGCAGAGCACTCAGGTCTAGCTTCGAATCCCGAGGCTGGCGCGCGCTGACCGGAGCCTCCACCCCAGAGAGGCGTGCCTCGGCGGAGACAAAGCTCTACGGGGACCGGGGCGGCACCAGGCGACGCCGTCTACCCCAGCGAGCGGGAGGACAGTGGAGACGCAGGAGTCTACCCCAATCTAGGAGGAGTGACAGCAGAGGAAAGGTCTAACCCAATCTTGGCTGCAGGCGGTGGCCAGGCTCCACCCCTTAGCGACAGGGCGGCCGACGGCATCCAGGTCTACTCCCTAATCGGGCTGCAGGAGGCGCCAGGCTCCATTCCCTGACGAGTCCGCTTTCGAGGCAGAGGGAGAAATGCACCAATGCTTGAGCCTGCAGGCGGCCGCCAGGTCACCCCTAGGCGCAGGCGGGCCCAGCGGCCGCCCAGGTCTACCCTGAATCGGGACGCCAGGCAGCTGCCAGGTCTAACCTCCCATTTAGGCTGAAGCGCGAGGCCAGGTCTACTCCCTGAGCTGAGGCGGCCGGCGAGGAGACCAGTGTCTACCTCGAACCGGGCTGCAGGCGGCGGCCAGGTCTACCCCTAGCCGCGGCGGCCGGCTGCGGCCCAGGTCTACCCCGAACCGAGCGCCAGCGCGGCTGCAGGTCTACCCCTGGATCGGGCTGCAGGCGGCGCCAGGTCTACTCCATCAAGGGACAGGGCGGCCGGCCAGGTCTACGACAGGGGGATGACTGCAGGCAGCGCCCAGGGTCTACCCCCGAATCGGGGCGGCCGGCGGCGGCCAGGTCTACCCCGAGAGGCGGCCGGGCGGAGGCCAGGTCTACCCCGGGCTGCAGGCAGCGCCAGGCTCACCCCGTGAGCGCAGGCGGCCGGCCGCTGCGAGGCCAGGGTCTACCCCTGAATCGGACGGGACGGGCGAGGCCGTGGGCTCTACCCCGAATCGGGGCTGCAGCAGATGCCAGGTCTACCCTTGAATCGGGCTGCAGGCGGCGCCAGGTTCAGCCCCAGGCGAGAGGCGGCCACGGACGACCCAGGCCGGCGACCAGGCCTGCAGGACCGGGCGCCCAGTGCTCACCCGAACTGGAGGCGGTGAGGCCAGGTCTACCCCTGAATCAGGAGCGACGGCTGAGGCCAGGTCTACCCCTGAATCGTGGGGCTGCAGGCGCGGCCAGGTCTACCCTGAGCGTAGGCGGCCGCGGGCGTCCAGGTCTACCGACACGGGTCTGCAGGCGCGCCGGGTCACCCCTGAGGGAGCGGCTGGGAGAGCCAGGTCTACCCCGATCGGGAGGAGGCGGAGGCTAGGTCTACCCTGAGCGCAGGGCGGCCAGCGGAGACCAGGTCTAACTCTGAATCTTGGCTGCAGGCTGCGGCCAGGTCTACCCCTATGCGAGGCGGCCGACGGCTTCCAGGTCTAGCCCGAATCGGGGAGGACAGTGGAGGCCAGGTCTACCTCGAATCAGGGAGGTAGTCGGAGGCCAGGCCTACCCCTGAACGAGGCAACCGGCGGAGACCAGGTCTACTTCGAAACAGGGCTTCAGGAATCAGCCAGGTCCACCCCTACAAGAGGCGGCCGGCGGAGACCAGGTCTATTCCGAATCGGGGCTGCAGGAAGCGGCCAGGTCTACTCCGAATCAGGGAGGAAGGTAAAGGCCAGGTGTACCGCAAATCGGGGAGGACGGCAGAGGAAAGGTCTAACCCGAATCTTGGCTGCAGGCTGCGGCCAGGTCTACCCCTAGGCGATGCGGTCGATGGCGGCCAGGTCTACCCCGAATTGGGGCAGCCCCGGAGGCCAGGTCTACCCCTAATCGGGGCTGCAGGAGGCGTCCAGGTCTACCCCTAAGTGTGGAAGTCGCCAGAGGCCAAGTCTACCCCGAATTGGGACAGAGGGCGGAGGACAGGTCTACCCCGAATCGGGGCGCCAGGCGGCGGACAGGTCTACCCATAAGAGGGGTGCAGCTGGAGTCCAGGTCTACCCCGTATCGGGGTGTGAGGCGGAGGCCAGGTCTACCCCTGAGTGAGGCGGCCGGCAGAGACCAGGTCTGCCTCATCTCGGGGCTGCAGGCTGCGGCAAGGTCTACCCCTAAGAGAGGAGGATGACGGAGACCAGGTCTACCCCGTATCGGGGAGGACGGTGGAAGCCAGGTCTAATCCGAATCGGGGAGGACGGCACAGGAAAGGTCTAACCTGAATCTTGGCTGCAGGCGACAGCCAGATCTACCCCTAAGAGAGGCGGCCGACGGCTTCCAGGTCTACCCCGAATCGGGGAGGACGATGGAGGCCAGGTCTACCCCGAATCGGGGAGGACGGCAGAGGAAAGGTCTAACCTGAATCTTGGCTTCAGGCGACGGCCAGGTCTACCCCTAGGCGACGCGGCCGACGGCTTCCAGGTTACCCCGAATCGGGGAGGATGGTGGAGGCCAGGTCTACCCCGAATCGTGGAGGTCGGCAGAGGAAAGGTCTAACCCAAATCTTGGCTTCAGGCGACGGCCATGTCTACCCCTAAGCGAGGCGTCCGACGGTGTCCAGGTCTAGCCCGAATCGGGGAGGCAGGCAGCGGCCAGGTCTACCCTATGCGGTGCTGCCGCCAGAGGCCAGGTCTACCCCTAAGCGGGGCTGACGCATGAGGCCAGGCGTACCCCGAATCGCGGCTGCCGGCGGAGGCCAGGTCTATCCCAAATCGGGGCGGCAGGCGGCAGCCAGGTCTACCCCTAAGCGGTTCTGCCCCAAAGGCCAGGTCTACCCCGAATCAAGGTGGCAGGAGGCAGCCAGGTCTACTCCTAGGAGAGGCGGCCGGCAGAGACCAGGTCTACCTCGTCTCGGGGCTGCAGACAGCAGCCAGGTCTACCCCTGAGCGAGGCGGTTGGCGGAGGCAAGGTCTACCCCGAATCGGGGAGGACGGTGGAGGCCAGGTCTACCCCGAATCAGGGCAACAGGCGGCGTCCAGGTCTACCCCTAAGAGAGGCGGCCGGCGGAGACCAGGTCTACCCCGATTCACGGGTGAAGGCAGAGGCCAGGTCTACCTCGAATCGGGGCTGCAGGCAGCGGCCAGGTCTACCCCTAAGCATGGGAGCCGCCGGAGGCCAGGTCTGCCCCGAATCGGAACGGAGGGAGGAGGCCAGGTCTACCCCTAAGTGGGGTGGACGGCGGAGGCCAGGTCTACCCCTAAGCGAGGCTGCCACAGGAGGCCAGGTCTACCTTTGAATCGGAACGCCAGGCGGCAAACAGGTCTACCCTATGCGGTGCTGCCGCCGGAGGCCAGGTCTACCCCTAAGTGAGGCTGCCGCAAAAGGCCAGGTCTACCCCTAAGCGAGGCGGCTGGTGGAGAACAGGTCTACCCCGAATCGGGGCGGCACCAGGCGGCCAGGTCTACCCCTAAGTGTGGCTGCCACCAGAGGCCAGGTCTACCCCGAATCGGAACGGAGGGCGGAGGCCAGGTCTACCCCGAATCGAGGCTGCAGGTGGGGGCCAGGTCTACCCCGAATCGGGGCGGCAGGCGGCGGCCAGGTCTACACCTAAGACAGGCAGCCGGCGGAGACCAGGTCTACCCCGAACCGGGGCTGCAGGAGGCGGCCAGATCTACCCCTAAGAGAGGCAGCCGGCGGAGAGCAGGTCTACCCGGATTCGGGGCTGCAGGCGGGGACCAGGCCTACCCCTAAGCGAGGCGGCCAGCAGACACCAGGTCTACCCCTGACCTGGGCTGCAGGAGGCGGCCAAATCTGCCCCTAAGTGTGGCAGCCGCCGGAGGCCAGGTCTACCCCGAATCGGAACGGAGGGCGAAGGCCAGGTCTGCCTGGAATCGGGGCTGCAGGAGGCGGCCAGGTCTACCCCGAATCGAAGCTGCAGGAGGAGGCCAGGTCTACCCCTAAGCGGGGCAGCTGCTAGAGTCCAGCTCTACCCCGAATCGGGGCTGCAGGCGGCGGCCAGGTCTACCCCTAAAAGGGGTGACGCTGGAGTCCAGGTCTATCCCGAATGGGGGCGTTAGGCGGAGGCTAGGTCTACCCCTTAGCGAGGCGGCCTGTGGAGACCATGTCTACCTCGAATCAAGGCTGCAGGCGGCGGCCAGGTCTACCCCTAAGAGAGGCGGCCGGCGGAGACCAGGTCTACCCCAAATCGGGGCTGCAAAAGCAGCCAGGTCTACCCCTTCGCAGGGCAACCGCCGGAGTCCAGGTCTACCCCGAATCGGAACGGAGGGCAAAGGCCAGGTCTATCCTGAATCGGGGCGGCAGGCGGCGAACAGGTCTACCCCGAATCTGGGCGCCAGGCGGCGGCCAGGTCTACCCCTAAGAGGGCTGCCGCTGGAGTCCAGGCCTACCCTGAATCGGGACGGCACGCTGCGGCCAGGTCTACCCTAGCCGAGGCGGCCGACGGCGTCCAGGTCTACCCCGAATCGGGGCGGCCGGCGGCGGCCAGGTTGACCGCTAAGCGTGGCAGCCGCCGGAGGCCAGGTCTACCCCGAATCGGGGCGCCAGGCGGCGGCCAGGTCTACCCCTAAGACAGGCGGCCGGCAGAGAGCAGGTCTACCCCGATTCGGGGATGAAGGCGGAGGCCAGCTCTACCCCTGCGCGAGGCGGCCGGCTGAGACCAGGTCTACCTCGAACTGGGGCTGCAGGCGGCGGCCAGGTCTACCCCTACAAGAGGCGGATGGCGGAGACCAGGTCTATTCCGAATCGGGGCTGCAGGAGGCTGCCAGGTCTACTCCGAATCGGGGAGGAAGTTAAAGGCCAGGTCTACCCCGAATCGGGGAGGACGGCAGAGGAAAGGTCTAAACCGAATCTTGGCTGCAGGCTGCGGCCAGGTCTACCCCTAGGCAAGGCGGACGACGACGTCCAGGTCTAGCCCGAATCAGGGAGGACGGTGGAGGCCAGGTCTACCCCGAATCGGGGCGGCAGGTGGTGGCCAGGTCTACCCCTAAGCAGTTCTGCCTGGAGGCCAGGTCTACCTCGAATCGGGGCAGCAGGGGGCAGCCAGGTCTACCCCTAAGAGAGGCGGCCGGCGGAGACCAGGTCTACCCCGAACCGGGGAGCCAGGATGCGGCCAGGTCTACACCTAAGAAAGGTAGCCGCCGAAGTCCAGCTCTACCCCGAATCGGGGCTGCAGGAGGCAGCCAGTTCTACCCCGAATCGAGGCTGCAGGCGGCGGCCAGGTCTACCCCTAAAAGGGGGGCTGCTGGAGTCCAGGTCTACCCCGAATCGGGGCTCGTAAGGCGGAGGCCAGGTCTACTTTAGCGAGGCGAAGGCGAGACCAGGTCTACCTCGAATCGAGGCTGCAGGCGTGACCAGGTATACCCCTAAGAGAGGCGGCCGGCGGAGACCAGGTCTACCCCGAATCGGGGCTGCATGAGGCGGCCAGATCTACCCCTTCGCAGGGCAACCGCCGGAGTCCAGGTCTACCCTGAATCGGGGCTGCAGGAGACGGCCAGGTCTACCCCTAGGCGAGGCGGCCGACGGAGACAAGGTCTACCCCGAATCAAGGAGGACGGTGGAGTCCAGGTCTACCTCAAATCGGGGAGCCAGGATGCGGCCAGTTCTACCCCCTAAGCCGGGCAGCCGTCCAGAGTCCAGGTCTACCCCGAATCGGGCTGCAGGAGGCGAACAGGTCTACCCAGAATCAGGGCGCCAGGCTAGCCAGGTCTACCCCTAAGAGAGGTCGGCCGGCAGAGACCAGGTCTACCCGAATCGGGGGCTGCAGGAGGGGGCCAGGTCTACCCCTTCACGGGGCAACCGCTGGAGTCCAGGTCTACCCCCAATCGGGGGCTGCAGGAGGCGAACAGGTCTACCCCCGAATCAGGGTGCCAGGGCGGCGGCCAGGTCTACCCCTAAAAGGGGTGACGCTGGAGTCCAGGTCTACCCCGAATCGGGGGTGTTAGGCGGAGGCCAGGTCTACCCCTGAGCAAGGCGGCCGGCAGAGACCAGGTCTGCCTCGATTCAGGGCTGCAGGCGCGGCCAGGTCTACCCCTAAGAGAGGCGGCCGACGGAGACCAGGTCTACCCCGAATCGGGGCTGCAGGAGGCGGCCAGGTCTACCCAGAATCGGGGAGGACAGTGGAGACCAGGTCTACCCCGAAACAGGGAGGACAACAGAGGAAAGGTCTAACCCGAATCTTGGATGCAGGCGGAGGCCAGGTCTACCCCTAAGCGAGGCGGCTGGCAGACACCAGGTCTACCCCGAATCGGAGCTGCAGGCGGGCGTCCCAGGTCAACCCTTAAGCGAGGCAGCCCCGGGAGGCAAACAGGTCTACCCCGAATCGGGCGCCAGGCGGCGGCCAGGTCTACCCCTAGGCGAGGCGGCCGACGGAGACCAGGTCTACCCGAATTGGGGAGGATGGTGGAGGCCAGGTCTACCCTATGCGGTGCTGCCGCCGGAAGCCAGGTCTACCTCGAATCGCGGCTGCAGGCGGCGGCCAGGTCTACCACTAAGCGAGGCAGCCGGCGGAAAACAGGTCTACCCCGAATCGGGGCGGCACCAGGCGGCCAGGTCTATCCCTAAGCGTGGCTGCCGCCGGAGGCCAGGTCTACCCCGAATCGGAACGGAGGGCGGAGGCCAGGTCTACCCCGAATCGAGGCTGCAGGCGGCGGCCAGGTCTACACCTAAGACAGGCGGCCGGCGGAGACCAGGTCTAGCTCAAATCGAGGCTGCAGGTGGCGGCCCGGTCTAGCCCTAAGCGGGTCTGCCTGGAAGCCAGGTCTACCCCGAATCGGGGCTGCAGGCGTCCGCCAGGTTTACCCTAGCCGAGGCGGCCGACGGCGTCCAGGTCTACCCCGAATCGGTGCGGCCGGCGGCGGCCAGGTTGACCGCTAAGCGTGGCAGCCGCTGGAGGCCAGGTCTACCCCTAATCGGGGCGCCAGGCGGCGGCCAGGTCTACCCCTAAGACAGGCGGCCGGCTGAGAGCAAATCTACCCCGATTCGGGGATGAAGGCGAAGGCCCAGTCTACCCCTGAGCGAGGCAGCCGGCTGAGACCAGGTCTACCTCGAACCGGGGCTGCAGGCGGCAACCAGGTCTACCCCTACAACAGGCGTCCGGCGGAGACCAGGTCTATTCCGAATCGGGGCTGCAGGAGGCGGCCAGGTCTACCCCGAATCGGGGAGGACGGCAGAGGAAAGGTCTAACCGGAATCTTGGCTGCAGGCTGCGGCCAGGTCTACTCTTAGGCGAGGCGGTCGACGGCGTCCAGGTCTACCCCCAAATCGGGGAGGCAGGCTGCGGCAAGGTCTACCCCGAATCGGGGGGGCAGCAGGCGGCCAGGTCTACCCCTAAGCGTGGCAGCCGCCGGAGGCCAAGTCTACCCCGATTCGGAACGGAGGGCGGAGGCCACGTCTACCCCGAATCGGGGCTGCAGGGGGGGGCCAGGTCTACCCCGAATCAAAACGCCAGGCGGCGGCCAGGTCTACACCTAAAAGGGGTGCCGCTGGAGTCCAGGCCTACCCCATATCAGGGCGTCAGGCAGCGGCCAAATCTACCCCTGAGCGAGGCAGCCGGCGGAGACCAGGTCTACCCTGAATCGGGGAGGACGGTGGAGGCCAGGTCTACCCTGAATCGGGGAGGACGGCAGAGGAAAGGTCTAACCTGAATCTTGGCAGCAGGCTGCAGCCAGGTCTACCCATAGGCAGGGCGGTCGAGGGCTTCCAGGTCTAGCCCGAATCGGGGCGGCAGGTGGTGGCCACGTCTACCCCTAAGCGGTTCTGCCCAATGGCCAGGTCTACCCCGAATCGGGGCGGCAGGGGGCAGCCAGGTCTACCGCTAAGAGAGGCGGCCGGCGGAGACCAGGTCTACCCCGATTCGGGGTGGACGGTGGAAGCCAGGTCTACCCCGATTGGGGAGGACGGCACATGAAAAGTCTAACCCAAATCTTGGCTGCCGGCGACGGCCAGGTCTACCCCTAGGCGAGGCGGCCGACGGAGACCAGGTCTACCTCGAATCGGGGAGAGCGATGGAGGCCAGGTCTACCCCGCATCGGCGAGGATGGCACAGGAAAAGTCTAACCCGAATCTTGGATGCAGGTGGCGGCCAGGTCTACCCCAAGGCGAGGCGTCTGATGGCGTCCAGGTCTATCCCGAATCGAGGAGGAAGGCAGCGGCCAGGTCTACCCCTAAGCGGTTCTGCCCCAAAGGCCAGGTCTGCCCCGAATCAGGGCGGCAGGCGGCAGCCAGGTCTACCCCTAAGAGAGGCGGCCGGCAGAGACCAGGTCTACTCCGAATCGGGGCTGCAGGCAGCGGCCAGGTCTACCCCTGAGCGAGGCGGCCGGTGGAGGCCAGGTCTACCCCGAATCGGGGAGGACGGTGGAGGCCAGGTCTACCCCGACTCAGGGAGGATGGCAGAGAAAAGGTCTAACCTGAATCTTTGCCGCAGGCTTCGGCCAGGTCTACCCCGAGGCGAGGCGGCCGACGGCTTCCAGGTCTACCCCGAATCGGGGCGGCAGGCGGCGGCCAGGTCTACCCCTAGGCGAGGAGGCTGACGACGTCCAGGTCTACCCCGAATCGGGGAGGTAGTCGGAGGCCAGGTGTACCCCTGAGCGAGGCGGCCAGCAGAGACCAGGTCTACCTCGAACCAGGGCTGCAGGCAGCAGCCAGGTCTACCCCTAGGCGAGGCGTCCGACGGCGTCCAGGTCTAGCCCGAATCGGGGAGGCAGGCGGCGGCCAGGTCTACCCTATGCGGTGCTGCCGCCGGAGGCCAGGTCTACCCCTAAGCGGGGCTGCCGCAAGAGGCCAGGTCTACCACGAACCGTGGCTGCCGGCGGAGGCCAGGTCTATCCCAAATCGGGGCGGCAGGCAGCGGCGAGGTCTACCCCTGAGCAAGGTGGCCGGCGGAGACCAGGTCTACCCCGAATCAAGGCGCCAAAAGGTGGCCAGGTCTACCCCTAAGCAGGGCAGCCGCCGAAGTCCAGATCTGCCCCGAATCGGGGCAGCCGCCGGGAGCCAGGTCTACCCCATATCAGGGCAACAGGCGGCGTCCAGGTCTACCCCTAAGAGAGGTTGGCCGGCGGAGACCAGGTCTACCCCGATTCGAGAATGAAGGCAGAAACCAGGTCTACCTCGAATTGGGGCTGCAGGCAGCGGCCAGGTCTACCCCTAAGCCTGGGAGCCGCCGGAGGCCAGGTCTGTCCCGAATCGGAACGGAGGGAGGAGGCCAGGTCTACCCCTAAGTGTGGCTGCCGCCAGAGGCCAGGTCTACCCTGGATCGGAACGGAGGGCGGAGGCCAGGTCTACCCTGAATCAAGGCTGCAGGCGGGGGCCAGGTCTACCCCGAATCGGGGCGGCAGGCGGCGGCCAGGTCTACACCTAAGACAGGCAGCCGGCGGAGACCAGGTCTACCCCGAACCGCGGCTGCAGGAGGCGGCCATGTCTACCCCTAAGAGAGGCAACCGGCGGAGAGCAGGTCTACCCGGATTCAAGGCTGCAGGCGTGGACCAGGCCTACCCCTAAGCGAGGCGGCCAGCAGACACCAGGTCTACCCCTGACCTGGGCTGCAGGAGGCGGCCAGGTCTACCCCGAATCGTGGTGCCAGGAGGCGGCCAGGTCTACCCCTAAGCGGGGCAGCCGCCGGAGTCCAGCTCTACCCCGAATCAGGGCTGCAGGAGGCGGCCAGGTCTACCCCGAATGGGGGCGTTAGGCGGAGGCCAGGTCTACCCCTTAGCGAGGCGGCCTGTGGAGACCAGGTCTACCTAGAATCAAGGCTGCAGGCGGCGGCCAGGTCTACCCCTAAGAAAGGCGGCCGGCGGAGAGCAGGTCTACCCCAAATCATGGCTGCAGGAGCGGCCAGGTCTACCCCTAAGAGGGGTGCCGTTGGAGTCCAGGCCTACCCCGAATCCCGGAGGCACGCTGCGGCCAGGTTAACCCTAGCTGAGGCGGCCGACGGCGTCCAGGTCTACCCCGAATCGGGGCGGCCGGCGGTGTCCAGGTGGACCGCTAAGCGTGGCAGCTGCGGGAGGCCAGGTCTACCCCGAATCGAGGCGCCAGGCGGCAACCAGGTCTACCCCTAAGATAGGCGGCCGGCGGAGAGCAGATCTACCTTGATTCGGGGATGAAGGCAGAGGCCCGGTCTACCCCTGAGCAAGGCGGCCGCTGGAGACCAGGTCTACCTCGAACCGGGGCTGCAGGAGGCGGCCTAGTCTACTCTGAATCGGGGAGGAAGTTAAAGGCCAGGTCTACCCCGAATCGGGGAGGACGGCAGAGGAAAGGTCTAACCCGAATCTTGACTGCAGGAGGCGGCCAGGTCTACCCCTAGGCGAGGCGGTCGACGGCGTTCAGGTCTACCCTGAATCGGGGAGCCAGGATGGTGGAGGCCAGGTCTACCCCGAATCGGGGCGTAAGGCGGAGGCCAGGTCTACGCCTTAACGAGGCGACCGGCAAGACCAGGTCTAGCTCGAATCGAGGCTGCAGGCAGCGGCCAGGTCTACCCCTAAGAGAGGCGGTTGCCAGAGACCAGGTCTACCCCGAATCGGGGAACCAGGATGCGGCCAGGTCTACCCCTTCGCGGGGCAACCGTCGGAGTCCAGGTCTTCCTCGAATCGTGGCTGCAGGATTCGGCCAGGTCTACCCCTAAGCGAGGCGGCCGGCGGAGACAAGGTCTACCCCGAATCAAGGAGGACGGGGGAGTCCAGGTCTACCCCGAATCAGGGAGGACGGCAGAGGAAAGGTCTAACCTGAATCTTGGCTGCAGGCAGCGACCAGGTCTACCCCTAGGCGAGGCGGTCGACGGCGTCCAGGTCTACCCCGAATCGGGGAGGACGGTGGAGGCCAGGTCTACCCCGAATCGGGGCGGCAGCTGGCGGCCAGGCCTACCCCTAAGAGAGGTCGGCCGGCGGAGACCAGGTCTACCCCGAATCGGGGCTGCAGGAGGGGGCCAGGTCTACCCCTTCACGGGGCAACCGCTGGAGTCCAGGTCTACCCCCAATCGGGGCTGCAGGAGGCGAACAGGTCTACCCCGAATCAGGGTGCCAGGCGGCGGCCAGGTCTACCCCTAAAAGGGGTGACGCTGGAGTCCAGGTCTACCCCGAATCGGGGTGTTAGGCGGAGGCCAGGTCTACCCCTGAGCAAGGCGGCCGGCAGAGACCAGGTCTAGCTCGAATCGAGGCTGCAGGCGGCGGCCAGGTCTACCCCTAAGAGAGGCGGCCGACGGAGACCAGGTCTACCCCGAATCGGGGCTGCAGGAGGCGGCCAGGTCTACCCAGAATCGGGGAGGACAGTGGAGACCAGGTCTACCCCGAAACAGGGAGGACAACAGAGGAAAGGTCTAACCCGAATCTTGGATGCAGGCGGAGGCCAGGTCTACCCCTAAGCGAGGCGGCTGGCAGACACCAGGTCTACCCCGAATCGGAGCGGCAGGCGGCGTCCAGGTCAACCCTTAAGCGAGGCAGCCCCGGAGGCAAACAGGTCTACCCCGAATCGGGGCGCCAGGCGGCGGCCAGGTCTACCCCTAGGCGAGGCGGCCGACGGAGACCAGGTCTACCCCGAATTGGGGAGGATGGTGGAGGCCAGGTCTACCCTATGCGGTGCTGCCGCCGGAAGCCAGGTCTACCTCGAATCGCGGCTGCAGGCGGCGGCCAGGTCTACCACTAAGCGAGGCAGCCGGCGGAAAACAGGTCTACCCCGAATCGGGGCGGCACCAGGCGGCCAGGTCTATCCCTAAGCGTGGCTGCCGCCGGAGGCCAGGTCTACCCCGAATCGGAACGGAGGGCGGAGGCCAGGTCTACCCCGAATCGAGGCTGCAGGCGGCGGCCAGGTCTACACCTAAGACAGGCAGCCGGCGGAGACCAGGTCTAGCTTGAATCGAGGCTGCAGGTGGCGGCCCGGTCTACCCCTAAGCGGTTCTGCCTGGAAGCCAGGTCTACCCCGAATCGGGGCTGCAGGCGGCGGCTAGGTCTACCCTAGCCGAGGCGGCCGACGGCGTCCAGGTCTACCCCGAATCGGTGCGGCCGGCGGCGGCCAGGTTGACCGCTAAGCGTGGCAGCCGCTGGAGGCCAGGTCTACCCCGAATCGGGGCGCCAGGCAGCGGCCAGGTCTACCCCTAAGACAGGCGGCCGGCTGAGAGCAAATCTACCCCGATTCGGGGATGAAGGCGAAGGCCCAGTCTACCCCTGAGCGAGGCAGCCGGCTGAGACCAGGTCTACCTCGAACCGGGGCTGCAGGCGGCGACCAGGTCTACCCCTACATGAGGCGGTTGGCGGAGACCAGGTCTATTCCGAATCGGGGCTGCAGGAGGCGGCCAGGTCTACCCCGAATCGGGGAGGACGGCAGAGGAAAGGTCTAACCGGAATCTTGGCTGCAGGCTGCGGCCAGGTCTACTCTTAGGCGAGGCGGTCGACGGCGTCCAGGTCTACCCCCAAATCGGGGAGGCAGGCTGCGGCAAGGTCTACCCCGAATCGGGGGGGCAGCAGGCGGCCAGGTCTACCCCTAAGCGTGGCAGCCGCCGGAGGCCAAGTCTACCCCGATTCGGAACGGAGGGCGGAGGCCACGTCTACCCCGAATCGGGGCTGCAGGGGGGGGCCAGGTCTACCCCGAATCAAAACGCCAGGCGGCGGCCAGGTCTACACCTAAAAGGGGTGCCGCTGGAGTCCAGGCCTACCCCATATCAGGGCGTCAGGCAGCGGCCAAATCTACCCCTGAGCGAGGCAGCCGGCGGAGACCAGGTCTACCCTGAATCGGGGAGGACGGTGGAGGCCAGGTCTACCCTGAATCGGGGAGGACGGCAGAGGAAAGGTCTAACCTGAATCTTGGCAGCAGGCTGCAGCCAGGTCTACCCATAGGCAGGGCGGTCGAGGGCTTCCAGGTCTAGCCCGAATCGGGGCGGCAGGTGGTGGCCACGTCTACCCCTAAGCGGTTCTGCCCAATGGCCAGGTCTACCCCGAATCGGGGCGGCAGGGGGCAGCCAGGTCTACCGCTAAGAGAGGCGGCCGGCGGAGACCAGGTCTACCCGATTCGGGGTGGGCCGGTGGAAGCCAGGTCTACCCCGATTGGGGAGGACGGCACATGAAAAGTCTAACCCAAATCTTGGCTGCCGGCGACGCCAGGTCTACCCCTAGGGCGAGGGCGGCCGACGGAGACCAGGTCTACCCTCGAATCGGGGAGAGCGATGGAGGCCAGGTCTACCCGCATCGGGCGAGGATGGCACAGGAAAAGTCTAACCCGAATCTTGGATGCAGGTGGCGGCCAGGTCTACCCCAAGGCGAGGGCGCCTGATGGCGTCCAGGTCTATCCCGAATCGAGGAGGAAGGCAGCGGCCAGGTCTACCCCTAAGCGGTTCTGCCCCAAAGGCCAGGTCTGCCCCGAATCAGGGCTAGGCAGGCGGCAGCCAGGTCTACCCCTAAGAGGCGGCCGGCAGAGACCAGGTCTACTCCGAATCGGGGCTGCAGGCAGCGGCCAGGTCTACCCCTGAGCGAGGCGGCCGGCGGAGGCCAGGTCTACCCCGAATCGGGGAGGCCGGTGGAGGCCAGGTCTACCCCGACTCAGGGAGGATGGCAGAGAAAAGGTCTAACCTGAATCTTTGCCGCAGGCTTCGGCCAGGTCTACCCCGAGGCGAGGGCGGCCGACGGCTTCCAGGTCTACCCCGAATCGGGCGTAGGCGGCGGCCAGGTCTACCCCTAGGCGAGGGAGGCTGACGACGTCCAGGTCTACCCCGAATCGGGGGAGGTAGTCGGAGGCCAGGTGTACCCCCTGAGCTGAGGCGGCCAGCAGAGACCAGGTCTACCTCGAACCAGGGCTGCAGGCAGCAGCCAGGTCTACCCCTAGGCGAGGCGTCCGACGGCGTCCAGGTCTAGCCCGAATCGGGGAGGCAGGCGGCGGCCAGGTCTACCCTATGCGGTGCTGCCGCCGGAGGCCAGGTCTACCCCTAAGCGGGGCTGCCGCAAGAGGCCAGGTCTACCACGAACCGTGGCTGCCGGCGGAGGCCAGGTCTATCCCAAATCGGGGCGGCAGGCAGCGGCGAGGTCTACCCCTGAGCAAGGTGGCCGGCGGAGACCAGGTCTACCCCGAATCAAGGCGCCAAAAGGCGGCCAGGTCTACCCCTAAGCAGGGCAGCCGCCGAAGTCCAGATCTGCCCCGAATCGGGGCAGCCGCCGGGAGCCAGGTCTACCCCATATCAGGGCAACAGGCGGCGTCCAGGTCTACCCCTAAGAGAGGTTGGCCGGCGGAGACCAGGTCTACCCCGATTCGAGAATGAAGGCAGAAACCAGGTCTACCTCGAATTGGGGCTGCAGGCAGCGGCCAGGTCTACCCCTAAGCCTGGGAGCCGCCGGAGGCCAGGTCTGTCCCGAATCGGAACGGAGGGAGGAGGCCAGGTCTACCCCTAAGTGTGGCTGCCGCCAGAGGCCAGGTCTACCCTGGATCGGAACGGAGGGCGGAGGCCAGGTCTACCCTGAATCAAGGCTGCAGGCGGGGGCCAGGTCTACCCCGAATCGGGGCGGCAGGCGGCGGCCAGGTCTACACCTAAGACAGGCAGCCGGCGGAGACCAGGTCTACCCCGAACCGCGGCTGCAGGAGGCGGCCATGTCTACCCCTAAGAGAGGCAACCGGCGGAGAGCAGGTCTACCCGGATTCAAGGCTGCAGGCGTGGACCAGGCCTACCCCTAAGCGAGGGCGGCCAGCAGACACCAGGGTCTACCCCTGACCTGGGCTGCAGGAGGCGGCCAGGTCTACCCCGAATCGGGGTGCCAGGCGGCGGCCAGGTCTACCCCTAAGCGGGGCAGCCGCCGGAGTCCAGCTCTACCCCGAATCAGGGCTGCAGGAGGCGGCCAGGTCTACCCCGAATGGGGGCGTTAGGCGGAGGCCAGGTCTACCCCTTAGCGAGGCGGCCTGTGGAGACCAGGTCTACCTAGAATCAAGGCTGCAGGCGGCGGCCAGGTCTACCCCTAAGAAAGGCGGCCGGCGGAGAGCAGGTCTACCCCAAATCATGGCTGCAGGAGCGGCCAGGTCTACCCCTAAGAGGGGTGCCGTTGGAGTCCAGGCCTACCCCGAATCCCGGAGGCACGCTGCGGCCAGGTTAACCCTAGCTGAGGCGGCCGACGGCGTCCAGGTCTACCCCGAATCGGGGCGGCCGGCGGTGTCCAGGTGGACCGCTAAGCGTGGCAGCTGCGGGAGGCCAGGTCTACCCCGAATCGAGGCGCCAGGCGGCAACCAGGTCTACCCCTAAGATAGGCGGCCGGCGGAGAGCAGATCTACCTTGATTCGGGGATGAAGGCAGAGGCCCGGTCTACCCCTGAGCAAGGCGGCCGCTGGAGACCAGGTCTACCTCGAACCGGGGCTGCAGGAGGCGGCCTAGTCTACTCTGAATCGGGGAGGAAGTTAAAGGCCAGGTCTACCCCGAATCGGGGAGGACGGCAGAGGAAAGGTCTAACCCGAATCTTGACTGCAGGAGGCGGCCAGGTCTACCCCTAGGCGAGGCGGTCGACGGCGTTCAGGTCTACCCTGAATCGGGGAGCCAGGATGGTGGAGGCCAGGTCTACCCCGAATCGGGGCGTAAGGCGGAGGCCAGGTCTACGCCTTAACGAGGCGACCGGCAAGACCAGGTCTAGCTCGAATCGAGGCTGCAGGCAGCGGCCAGGTCTACCCCTAAGAGAGGCGGTTGCCAGAGACCAGGTCTACCCCGAATCGGGGTCGGCAGGCAGCAGCCAGGTCTACCCCTAAGAGAGGCAGCCAGCAGAGACCAGGTCTACCCCGAATCGGGGAGCCAGGATGCGGCCAGGTCTACATCTAAGCGGGGCAGCCGCCAGAGTCCAGCTCTACCCCGAATCGGGGCTGCAGGAGGCGAACAGGTCTACCCCGAATCGGGGCGCCAGGCGGCGGCCAGGTCTACCCCTAAGAGAGGTCGGCCGGCGGAGACCAGGTCTACCCCGAATCGGGGCTGCAGGAGGCGGCCAAGTCTACCCCTTTACAGGGCAACCGCCGGAGTCCAGGTTTACCCACAATCAAGGCTGCAAGAGGCGAACAGGTCTACCCCGAATCAGGGCGCCAGGCGGCGGCCAGGTCTACCCCTAAAAGGGGTGACGCTGGAGTCCAGGTCTACCCCGAATCGGGGTGTTAGGCGGAGGCCAGGTCTACCCCTGAGCGAGTCGGCCGGCGGAGACCAGGTCTAGCTCGAATCGAGGCTGCAGGCGGCGGCCAGGTCTTCCTCTAAGAGAGGCGGCCGACGGAGACCAGGTCTACCCCGAATCGGGGCTGCAGGAGGCGGCCAGGTCTACCCAGAATCGGGGAGGACAGTGGAGACCAGGTTTACCCCGAATCAGGGAGGACGGCAGAGGAAAGGTCTAACCCGAATCTTGACTGCAGACTGCGGCCAGGTCTACCCCTAGGCGCGGCAGCCGACGGCTTCCAGGTCTAGCCCGAATCGGGGAGGACGGTGGAGGCCAGGTCTACCCCGAATCAAGGCGGCAGGTGGCGGCCAGGTCTACCCCTAAGCAATTCTGCCCGGAGGCCAGGTCTACCCCGAATCGGGGCGGCAGACGGCGGCCAGGTCTACCCCTAAGAGAGGCGGCTGGCAAAGACCAGGTCTACCGCGAATCAAGCCTGCAGGAGGTGGCCAGGTCTACCCTGAATCAGGGAGGACGGTGGAGGCCAGGTCTAATTCGAATCTTGGCTGCAGGCAGCGGCCAGGTCTACCCCTAGCCGAGGCGGCCGACGGATTCCAGGTCTACCCCGAATCGGGGCGGCACCCGGCGGCCAGGTCTACCCCGAATCAGGGCTACACCGGAGGCCAGGGCTACCCCGAATTGGAACGGAGGGCGGAGGCCAGGTCTACCCCGAATCGGGGAGGACAACAGTGGAAAGATCTAACCTGAATCTTGGCTGCAGACTGTGGCCAGGTCTACCCCTAGGCGAGGCATCCGACGGCTTCCAGGTCTAGCCTGGATCGGGGAGGACGGTGGAGGCCAGGTCCACCCCGAATCGGGGCGGCAGGGGGTGGCCAGGTCTACCCCTAAACGGTTCTGCCCCGGAGGCCAGGTCTACCCAGAATCAGGGCGGCAGGAGGCAGGCAGGTCTACCCCTAAAAGAGGCGGTCGGCGGAGAGCAGATCTACCCCGATTCGGGGCTGAAGGCGGAGGCCAGGTCTACCCATGAGCGAGGCGGCCCGCGGAGACCAGGTCTACCCCGAATCAGGGCGCCAGGCGGCGGACAGGTCTACCCCTAAAAGGGGTGACGCTGGAGTCCAGGTCTACCCCGAATCGGGGTGTTAGGCGGAGGCCAGGTCTACCCCTAAGAGAGGCGGCCGACGGCGTCCAGGTCTACCCCAAATCGGGGAGGTAGGCGGCGGCCAGGTCTACCCGTAAGTGGAGCTGCCGCAGGAGGCCAAGTCTAGCCTGAATCGGGGCGCCATGCGGCGGCCAGGTCTACCCCTAAGAGGGGTGCCGTTGAATTCCAGGCCTACCCCGAATCGTGGAGGCAGGCTGCGGCCCGGTCTACCCCTAAGAGAGGCGGCCGACGGCGTCCAGGTCTACCCCGAATCGGGGAGGCTGGCGGCGGCCAGGTCTACCCTGAATCGGGGCGGCAGGCGGCGGCCAGGTCTAGCCCTAGGCGAGGCAGCCGACAGAGACCAGGTCTACCCCGAATCGGGGAGGACAGTGGAGGCCAGGTCTCCCCTATGCGGTGCTGCCGCCGGAACCCAGGCCTACCCCTAAGCGCGGCTGTTGCAGGAGATCAGGTCTACCTCGAATCGGGGCGCCAGGCGGTGGCCAGGTCTACCACTAAGCAAGGCGGCCAACGGGGAACAGGTCTACCCGAATCGGGAGGCACCCGGCGGCCAGGTCTACCCGAATCAGGGCTACACCGGAGGCCAGGGCTACCCGATTGGAGCGGAGGGCGAGGCCAGGTCTACCCCGGTCGGGAGGACAACAGTGGAAAGATCTAACCTGAATCTTGGCTGCAGACTGTGGCCAGGTCTACCCCCTAGGCGAGGCATCCGACGGCTTCCAGGTCTAGCCTGGATCGGGAGGACGGTGGAGGCCAGGTCCACCCCGAATCGGAGGCAGGGGGTGGCCAGGTCTACCCCTAAAGCAGTTCTGCCCCGGAGGCCAGGTCTACCCAGAATCAGGGCGGCAGGGAGGCAGGCAGGTCTACCCCTAAAAGAGGCGGTCGAGAGCAGATCTACCCCGATTCGGGGCTGAAGGCGGAGGCCAGGTCTACCCATGAGCGAGGCTGACCCTTGGAGACCAGGTCTACCCCGAATCAGGGGCGCCAGGCGGCGGACAGGTCTACCCCTAAAAGGGGGTGACGCTGGAGTCCAGGTCTACCCCGGACCGGGGTGTTAGGGCGGAGGCCAGGTCTACCCCTAAGAGGCGGCCGACGGCGTCCAGGTCTACCCCAAATCGGGGGAGGTAGGCGGCCAGGTCTACCCGTAAGTGGAGCTGCATGAGAGGCCAAGTCTAGCCTGAATCGGGGGCGCCATGCGTGGCCAGGTCTACCCTAAGAGGGGTGCCGTTGAATTCCAGGCCTACCCCGAATCGTGGAGGCAGGCTGCGGCCCGGTCTACCCCTAAGAGGCGGCCGACGGGCGTCCAGGTCTACCCGAATCGGGGAGGCTGGCGGCGGCCAGGTCTACACCCTGAATCGAGGCTGCAGGCGGCGCAGGTCTAGCCCTAGGCGAGGCAGCCGACAGAGACCAGGTCTACCCGATCGGGAGGACAGTGGAGGCCAGGTCTCCCCTATGCGGTGCTGCCGCCGGAACCCAGGCCTACCCCTAAGCCGGCTGTTGCAGGAGATCAGGTCTACCTCGAATCAAGAGCCAGGCGGTGGCCAGGTCTACCACTAAGCAAGGGCGGCCAACGGGGAACAGGTCTACCCGAATCGGGCGACACCCGGGCAGCCAGGTCTACCCCGAATCAGGGCTACACGGAGGCCAGGGCTACCCCGGGAGTGGAACGAGGGCGGAGGCCAGGTCCACTCCCAGGAATCGAGGCTGCAGGCAGCGGCCAGGTCTACCTCGAATCGGGGCGGCAGGCGGTGGCCAGGTCTACACCTAAGACAGGCGGCCGGCAAAGTCCAGGTCTAGCTCGAATCAAGGCTGCAGGCAGCGAACAGGTCTACCCCTAAGAGAGGCGGCCGTCAGAGGCCAGGTCTACCCCGAATCGGGGCTGCAGGCGGCGGCCAGGTCTACCCCTTCGCGGGGCAACCGCCAAAGTCCAGGTCTACCCCGAATCGGGGCTGCAGGAGGCGGCCAGGTCTACCCCTGAGCGAGGCGGCCGGCGGAGACAAAGGTCTACCCCGAATCGGAATGGAGGGCGGAGGCCAGGTCTACCCGAATCGAGGCTGCAAGCAGCGGCCAGGTCTACCCCAAATCAATCGGGCAGGCGGCCAGGTCTGCTCCCGAATGGGAGGCAACCGTGGCCACCAGGTCTACCCGAATCAAGCCTGCAGGAGGCGGCCAGGTCTACCGAATCGGGGAGGGACGGTGGAGGCCAGGTCTACCCCGTTCGGGGAGGACTGACAGAGAAAGGTCTAAACCGCATCTTGGCTGCAGGCGGCGGCCAGGTCTACCCTAGCCGAAGTAGGCCGGGACGGCGCTCAGGTCTACCAGACCGGGGCGGCCGGGTGGCCAGGTCTACCACTCAAGGCAAAGCTGACGGGGAACAGAGTCTACTCTCGGCCCGGGGCGCCAGGCGGCGGCCAGGTCTACCCCTAAGACAGACGGCCGGCGGAGAGCAGGTCTACCCCGATTCGGGGATGAAGGCGGAGGCCCGGTCTACCCCTGAGCGAGGCGGCCGGCGGAGACCAGGTCATTTCCGAATCTTAACTGCAGGAGGCGGAGAGGTCTACTCCGAATCGGGGCGGCAGGTGACGGCCAGGTCTACCCCTTAGCGGTTCTGCCCCGGAGGCCAGGTCTACCCAGAATCAGGGCGGCAGGAGGAAGCCAGGTCTACCCCTAAGAGAGGTGGCCGCCGGAGACCAGGTCTACCCTGTATCGGAGCGTCAGGAGGCGGCCAGGTCTACCCGAAGCGAGGCAGCCGCCGGAGTCCAGCTCTACCCCCAATCGGGGCTGCAGGAGCGGCCAGGTCTACCCCGAATCGGGGCGCCAGGCGGCGGCATGGTCTACCCCTAAAAGGGGTGACGCTGGAGTCCAGGTCTACCCCGAATCAGGGCGTTAGACGGAGGCCAGGACTACCCCTTAGCGAGGCGGCCGGCAAGGACCAGGTCTACTTCGAATTGAGGCTGCAGGCAACGGCCAAATCTACCCCTAAGAAAGGCGGCCGGCGGAGACCAGGTCTACCCCGAATCGGGGCTGCAGGAGGCGGCCAGATCTACCCCTTTGCGGGGCAGCCTCCGGAGTCCAGGTCTACTCCGAATCGGAACGGAGGGCGGAGGCCAGGTCTACCCCGAATCAGGGCGGCAGGCGGCAAGCAGGTCTACCCCGAATCTGGGCGCCAGGCGGCGGCCAGGTCTACCCCTAAGAGAGGTGGCCGGCGGAGACCAGGTCTACCCCGAATCATACCTGCAGGAGGCGGCCAGGTCTACCCCGAATCGGGGAGGACGGTGGAGGCCAGGTCTACCCCGAATCGGGGAGGAGAGCAGAGGAAAGGTCTAACCTGAATCTTGTCGGCAGGCGGCGGCCAGGTCTACCCCTAGCCAAGGCGGCCGACGGCGTCCAGGTCTACCCAGAATCGGGGCCACCGGCGGCGGCCAGGTCTACCGCTAAGCATGGCAGCCGCCGAAGGCCAGGTCTACCCCGAATTGGGGCGCCAGGCGGCGGCCAGGTCTACCCCTAAGACAGATGGCCAGCGGAGAGCAGGTCTACCAAGACTCAGGGATGAAGGCAGAGGCCCGGTCTACCCCTGCGCGAGGCGGCCGGCCTAGACCAGGTCTACCTTGAACCGGGGCTGCAGGCGGCGGCCAGGATTACTCCGAATCGGAGAGGAAGGTAAAGGCCAGGTCTACCCCGAAACGGGGAGGACGGCAGAGGAAATGTCTAACCGGAATCTTGGCTGCAGGCTGTGGCCAGGTCTACCCCTAGGCGAAGCGGTCAACGGTGTCCAGGTCTAGCCCGAATCGAGAACGCAGGCGGCGGCCAGGTCTACCCTGAATCAAGGCGGCAGGCGGCGGCCAGGTCTACCCCTAAGCGTGGCAGCCGCCGGAGGCCAGGTCTACCCCGAATCAAAATGGAGGGCGGAGGCCAGGTCTACCCCGAATCGTGGAGGACGGCAGAGGAAAGGTCTAACCTGAATCTTGGCCGCAGGCTGCAGCCAGGTCTCCTACTAGGCGAGGCGGCCGACTGCTTCCAGGTCTCGCCCGAATCGGGGGGGACGGTGGAGGCCAGGTCTACCCCGAATCGGGGTGGCAGGCGGCAGCCAGGTCTACCCCTAAGAGAGGCGGCCGGCGGAGACCAGGTCTACCCTGTATCGGAGCGGCAGCAGGCGGCCAGGTCTACCCTAAGCGGGGCAGCCGCCAGAGTCCAGCTCTACCCCGAATCGAGGCTGCAGGAGGCGGCCAGGTCTACCCCGAATCAAGGCGCCAGGCGGCGGCCAGGTCTACCCCTACAAGAGGCTGGCCGGAGACCAGGTCTATTCCGAATCGGGGCTGCAGGAGGCGGCCAGGTCTACTCCGAATCGGGGAGGAAGGTAAAGGCCAGGTCTACCCCGAATCGGGGAGAAAGGCAGAGGAAAGGTCTAACCCGAATCTTGGCTGCAGGCGGCGGCCAGGTCTACCCCTAGGCGAGGCGGTCGACGGCGTCCAGGTCTACCCCGAATCGGGGCGGCCGGCGGCGGCCAGGTCTACCGCTAAGCGTGGCAGCCGCCGGAGGCCAGGTCTACCCCGAATCGGAGACGCAGGCGGCGGCCAGGTCTACCCCGAATCGTGGAGGCCGGCGGCGGCCAGGTCTACCCCTAAGAGAGGCGGCCGGCAGAGACCCGATCTACCCCGAATCAAGCCTGCAGGAGGCGGCCAGGTTTACCCCGAATTGGGGAGGACGGTGGAGGCCAGGCCTACCCCGTTCGGGGAGGACGGCAGAGGAAAGGTCTAAACCGAATCTTGGCTGCAGGCGGCGGCCAGGTCTACCCCTAGCCGAGGCGGCCGACGGCGTCCAGGTCTACCCCGAATCAGGGACGCAGGCGGCGGCCTGGTCTACCCCGAATCGAGGCGGCAGGTGGCGGACAGGTCTACCTCTAAGCGTGGCAGCCGCCGGAGGCCAGGTCTACCCCGAATCAAAACGGAGGGCAGAGGCCAGGTCTACCCCGATTCGGGGCTGCAGGGGGCGGCCAGGTCTACCCCTAGGCGAGGCGGCCGACAGCGTCCAGGTCTGCCCCGAATCGGGGAGGCAGGCGGCGGCCAGGTCTACCCCGAATCGGGGCGGCAGGCGGTGGCCAGGTCTACCCTTAAGTGGGGCAGCCCCGTAGGCGAACAGGTCTACCCCGAATCGAGGCGGCAGGCGGCGGCCAGGTCTACCCCGAGGCGAGGCGGCCGACGGAGACCAGGTCTACCCCGAATCGGGGAGGACAGTGGAGGCCAGGTCTACCCTATGCGGTGCTGCCGCCGGAGGCCAGGTCTACCTCGAATCAAGGCGCCAGGCAGCGGCCAGGTCTACCACTATGCGAGGCAGTCGGCGGAGAACAGGTCTACCCTGAATCGGGGCGGCACCAGGCGGCCAGGTCTGCCCCTAAGCGTGGCTGTCGCTGGAGGCCAGGTCTACCCCGAATCGCGGAGGACAGTGGAGACCAGGTCTAAATGAATCAGGGAGGACAACAGAGGAAAGGTCTAACCCGAATCTTGGCTGCAGGCGGTGGCCAGGTCTACCCCTAGGCGAGGCGGCCGACGGCGTCCAGGTCTACCCCGAATCAGGGAGGTAGGCAGCGGCCAGGTCTACCCTATGCGGTGCTGCCGCCGGAGGCCAGGTCTACCCCTAAGCGGAGCTGCCGCAGGAGGCCAAGTCTAGCCTGAATCGGGGCGCCAGGCGGCAGCCAGGTCTACCCCTAAGAGCGGACGCCCGGCGGAGACCAGGTCTACCTCGAATCGGGGCTGCAGGTGGCGGCCAGGTCTACCCCTAATCGAGGCGGCCGCCAGATGCCAGGTCTACCCCGAATAGGATCGGAGGGCGGAGGCCAGGTCTACCCCTAATCAAGGCGGCAGGTGGCGAACAGGTCTACACCGAATCGGGGCGCCATGTGGCGGCCAGGTCTACCCCTAAGAGGGGTGCCGTTGGAGTCCAGGCCTACCCTGAATCGTGGAGGTAGGCGGCGGCCCGGTCTAATCCAAGGAGAGGCGGCTGGCGGAGACCAGGTCTACCCGAATCGGGGAGGAGCGGTGGAGGCCAGGTCTACCCTATCTTGGTGCTGCCCGGCGAATGGAGTCTACCCTAAGCGAGGCTGCCGCTTAGGAGGCCAGGTCTACCTCGAATCGGGGGGAGCCAGGGCGTGACCAGGTCTACCCCAAAGCGAGGTGGCCGGCCGGAGACCAGGTCTATCCTGAATCGGCCGGCACCAGGCGTCCAGGTCTACCCCTAAGCGTGGCTGCCACCAGAGGCCAGGTTTACCCCGAATTGGAACGGAGGGCGGAGGCCAGGTGTACCCCGAATCGAGGCTGCAGGCGGCAACCAGGTCTACCCCGAATCGGGGCGGCAGGCAGCGGCCAGGTCTACACCTAAGACAGGCGGCCGGCGGAGACCAGGTCTACCCCGAACCGCGACTACAGGAGGCGGCCAGGTCTGCCTTTAAGAGAGGCAGCCGGCGGAAAGCAGATCTACCCCGATTCAGGGATGCAGGTGGGGACCAGGCCTACCCATAAGCGAGGCGGCCGGCGGACACCAGGTCTACCCCTGACCTGGGCTACAGGAGGTGGCCAGGTTTACCCCTAAGTGTGGCAGCCGCCGAGGGCCAGGTCTACCCCGAATCGGGGCTGCCGGCGGAGGCCAAGTCTACCCCTACAAGAGGCGGCCGGCGGAGACCAGGTCTATTCCGAATAAGGGCTGCAGGAGGCGGCCAAGTCTACTCCCAATCGGGAGGCAGGTTAAAGGCCAGGTCTACCCCCAAATCGGGGGAGGGCGGCAGAGAAAGGTCTAACCGAATCTTGGCTGCAGGCTGTGGCCAGGCCTACCCCTAGGCGGCGGTCGTGCCGTCCCAGGTCTACCCCGAATCGGGGACGGCAGGGCGCGGCCAGGTCTACCAGATCTGAGGCGACAGGCGGCCAGGTCTACCTCTAAGCGTGGCAGCCACCGGAGGCCAGGTCGACCCCGAATCAAAACGGAGGGCAGAGGCCAGGTCTACCCCTATTCGCGGCTGCAGGGGGCGGCCAGGTCTACCCCGTATCAAAGCGCCAGGCAGAGACCAGGTCTACACCTAAAAGGGGTGCCTCTGGAGTCCAGGTCTACCTTGTATCAGGGCGTCAGGCGAAGGCCACGTCTACCCCTAAGAGCGGCGGCCGGCGGAGACCAGGTCTACCTCGTCTCGGGGCTGCAGGCGGCGGCCAGGTCTACCCCAGAGCGAGGCGGCCGGCAAAGACAAGGTCTACCCCAAATCGGAGAGGACGGTGGAGGCCAGGTCTACCCCGAATCGGGGAGGACGGCAGAGGAAAGGTCTAACCTGAATCTTGGCTGCAGGCTGCGGCCAGGTCTACCCCTAGCCTAGGCGGCCGACGGCGTCCAGGTCTAACCCGAATCGGGGAGGCAGGCGGCGGCCATGTGTACCCCTAAGAGAGGCGGCCGGCGGAGGCCAGGTCTACCCCGAATCAAGCCTGCAGGAGGCGGCCAGGTCTACCCCGAATCAGGGAGGACGGTGGAGGCCAGGTCTAACCCGAATCGGGGAGGACAACAGAGGAAAGGTCTAACCCGAAACTTGTCTGCAGGCGGCGGCCAGGTCTACCCCTAGCCAAGGTGGCCGACGGCGTCCAGGTATACCTTGAATCGGGGCGGCCGGCAGCGGCCAGGTCTACCGCTAAGCGTGGCAGCCGCCGGAGGCCAGGTCTACTCCGAATCAGGGCGCCAGGCGGCGGCCAGGTCTACCCCTAAGACAGACGGCCGGCGCAGAGCAGGTCTACCCCGATTCGGGGATGAGGCGGAGGCCCGGTCTACCCCTGAGCGAGGCGGCAGGCGGAGACCAGGTCAACCTCGAACCGGGGCTGCCGGCGGCGGCCAGGTCTACCCCTACAAGAGGCGGCCGGCGGAGACCAGGTCTATTCCTAATCGGGGCTGCAGGAGGCGGCCAGGTCTACTCCGAATCGGGGAGGAAGTTAAAGGCCAGGTCTACCCCAAATCGGGGAGGACGGCAGAGGAAAGGTCTAACCGGAATCTTGGCTGCAGGCTGTGGCCAGGTCTACCCCTAGGCGAAGCGGTCGATGGCGTCCAGGTCTACCCCGAATCGGGGACGCAGGCGGCGGCCAGGTCTACCCCGAATCAAGGCGGCAGGCGGCGGCCAGGTCTACCTCTAAGCGTGGCAGCCGCCGGAGGCCAGGTCTACCCCGAATCAAAACGGAGGGCAGAGGCCAGGTCTACCCCGATTCGCGGCTGCAGGGGGCGGCCAGGTCTACCCCGAATCAAAGCGCCAGGCAGAGACCAGGTCTACACCTAAAAGGGGTGCCTCTGGAGTCCAGGTCTACCTTGTATCAGGGCGTCAGGCGAAGGCCAGGTCTACCCCTAAGAGCGGCGGCTGGCGGAGACCAGGTCTACCTCGTCTCGGGGCTGCAGGCGGTGGCCAGGTCTACCCCAGAGCGAGGCGGCCGGCAAAGACAAGGTCTACCCCAAATCGGAGAGGACGGTGGAGGCCAGGTCTACCCCGAATCGGGGAGGACGGCAGAGGAAAGGTCTAACCTGAATCTTGGCTGCAGGCTGCGGCCAGGTCTACCCCTAGCCGAGGCGGCCGACGGCGTCCAGGTCTACCCTGAATCGGGGAGGCAGGCGGCGGCCATGTCTACCCCTAAGAGAGGCGGCCGGCGGAGGCCAGGTCTACCCCGAATCAAGCCTGCAGGAGGCGGCCAGGTCTACCCCGAATCGGGGAGGACGGTGGAGGCCAGGTCTACCCCGAATCGGGGAGGACAACAGAGGAAAGGTCTAACCCGAAACTTGTCTGCAGGCGGCGGCCAGATCTACCCCTAGCCAAGGTGGCCGACGGCGTCCAGGTATATACCGAATCGGGGCGGCCGGCGGCGGCCAGGTCTATCGCTAAGCGTGGCAGCCGCCGGAGGCCAGGTCTACTCCGAATCAGGGCGCCAGGCGGCGGCCAGGTCTACCCCTAAGACAGACGGCCGGCGCAGAGCAGGTCTACCCCGATTCGGGGATGAAGGCGGAGGCCCGGTCTACCCCTGAGCGAAACGGCAGGCAGAGACCAGGTCGACCTCGAACCGGGGCTGCCGGCGGCGGCCAGGTCTACCTCTACAAGAGGCGGCCGGCGGAGACCAGGTCTATTCCGAATCGGGGCTGCAGGAGGCGGCCAGGTCTACTCCGAATCGGGGAGGAAGTTAAAGGCCAGGTCTACCCCGAATCGAAGAGGACGGCAGAGGAAAGGTTTAACCGGAATCTTGGCTGCAGGCTGTGGCCAGGCCTACCCCTAGGCGAAGCCGTCGACGGCGTCCAGGTCTACCCCGAATCGGGGACGCAGGCGGCGGCCAGGTCTAC
This sequence comes from Luscinia megarhynchos, assembly GCA_034336665.1. Classification (NCBI taxonomy): domain Eukaryota; kingdom Metazoa; phylum Chordata; class Aves; order Passeriformes; family Muscicapidae; genus Luscinia; species Luscinia megarhynchos. The sequence goes on along the minus strand of JAPFBE010000133.1, from coordinate 79,865 downwards.
CCCAAATCGAGGCGGCAGGCGGCGGCCAGGTCTACCTCTAAGCGTGGCAGCCGCCGGAGGCCAGGTCTACCCCGAATCAAAATGGAGGGCAGAGGCCAGGTCTACCCCGAATCGGGGCTGCAGGTAGCGGCCATGTCTACCCCGAATCAAAGAGCCAGGCGAAGACCAGGTCTACACCTAAAAGGGGTGCCTCTGGAGTCCAGGTCTACCTCGTCTCAGGGTTGCAGGCGGCGGCCAGGTCTACCCCTAAGCGAGGCGGCCGGCAGTAACAAGGTCTACCCCAAATCGGAGAGGACGGTGGAGGCCAGGTCTACCCCGAATCGGGGAGGACGGCAGAGGAAAGGTCTAACCTGAATCTTGGCTGCAGGCGTCGGCCAGGTCTACCCCTAGGCGAGGCAACCGACGGCTTCCAGGTCTAGCCCGAATCGAGGAGGATGGTGGAGGCCAGGTCTACCTCGAATCGGGGCTGCAGGCGGCGAACAGGTCTACCCCGAATCAGGGCGCCAGGCGGCGGACAGGTCTACCCCTAAAAGGGGTGACGCTGGAGTCCAGGTCTACCCCGAATCGGGGTGTTAGGCGGAGGCCAGGTCTACCCCTGAGCGAGGCGGCCGGCGGAGACCAGGTCTACCCCGAATCGGGGCACCATGCGGCGGCCAGGTCTACCCGTAAGTGGAGCTGCCGCAGGAGGCCAAGTCTAGCCTGAATCGGGGCGCCAGGCGGCGGCCAGGTCTACCCCTAAGCGAGGCGGCCGGCAGACACCAGGTCTACCCCGAATCAAGGAGGCAGGCGGCAGCCAGGTCTACCCTAAAGCGGGGCAGCCGCCGGAGGCCAGGTCTGCCCCGAATTAAGGCGGCAGGTGGCAGCCAGGTCTACCCCTAAGAGCGGCAGCTGGCGGAGAGCAGGTCTACCCCGATTCGGGGCTGAAGGCGGAGGCCAGGTCTACCCATGAGCGAGGCGGCCGGCGGAGACCAGGTCTACCCCGAATCGGGGCACCATGCGGCGGCCAGGTCTACCCGTAAGTGGAGCTGCCGCAGGAGGCCAAGTCTAGCCTGAATCGGGGCGCCAGGCGGCGGCCAGGTCTACCCCTAAGCGAGGCGGCCGGCAGACTCCAGGTCTACCCCGAATCAAGGGAGGCAGGCGGCAGCCAGGTCTACCCCTAAAGCGCGGGCAGTCAGCTGGAGGCCAGGTCTGCCCCGAATTAAGGCGGCAGGTGGCAGCCAGGTCTACCCCTAAGAGCGGCAGCTGGCGGAGAGCAGGTCTACCCCGATTCGGGGCTGAAGGCGGAGGCCAGGTCTACCCATGAGCGAGGCGGCCAGCGGAGACGAGGTCTACCCCGAATCGGGGCACCATGCGGCGGCCAGGTCTACCCCTAAGAGGGGTGCCGTTAAAGTCCAGGCTTACCCCGAATCGTGGAGGCAGGCTGCGGCCCGGTCTACCCCTAAGAGAGGCGGTTGGCGGAGAACAGGTCTACCCCGAATCTTGGCTGCAGGCGGCGGTCAGGTCTACCCCTAGGCGAGGGCGTCGATGGTCGGCCCAGGTTCTACCCCGAATCGGGGGACGCAGGCGCGGCCAGGGTCTACCCCCGAATCGAGGCTGCAGGCGGCGGCCAGGTCTACCTCTAAGCGTGGCAGCCACGGAGGCCAGGTCTACCCCGGGAATCAAAAGCGGAGGGCAGAGGCCAGGTCTACCCCTATTCGAAGGGCTGCAGGGGGCGCCAGGTCTACCCCGTATCAAAGCGCCAGGCAGAGACCAGGTCTACACCTAAAAGGGGTGCCTCTGGAGTCCAGGTCTACCTTGTATCAGGGCGTCAGGGCGAAGGCCACGTCTACCCCTAAGAGCGTGGCCGGCGGAGACCAGGTCTACCTGCGTCTCGGGCTGCAGGCGGCGGCCAGGTCTACCCCCAGAGCCGGTGGCCGGGCAAAGACAAGGTCTACCCCAAATCGGGAGAGGACGGTGGAGGCCAGGTCTACCCCGAATCGGGAGGACGGCAGAGGAAAGGTCTAACCTGAATCTTGGCTGCAGGCTGCGGCCAGGTCTACCCCTAGCCTAGGGCTGCCGACGGGCGTCAGGTCTAACCCTGAATCGGGAGGCAGGGCGGCGGCCATGTCTACCCCTAAGAGAGCGGCCGGCCGGAGGCCAGGTCTACCCCGGAATCAAGCCTGCAGGAGGCGGCCAGGTCTACCCCGAATCAGGGGAGGACGGTGGAGGCCAGGTCTAACCCGAATCGGGGAGGACAACAGAGGAAAGGTCTAACCGAAACTTGTCTGCAGGCGTGCCCAGGTCTACCCCCTAGCCAAGGTGGCGACGGGCGTCAGGTATACCTTGAATCGGGGCCGGCAGCGCCAGGTCTACCGCTAAGCGTGGCAGCACGCCGAGGCCAGGTCTACTCGAATCAGGGCGCCAGGCGGGCGCCAGGTCTACCCTAAGACAGACGGCCGGGCGCGAGAGCAGGTCTACCCGATTCGGGATGAGGCCGAGGAGGCCCGGTCTACCCCTGAGCGAAGCGGCAGGCGGAGACCAGGTCAACCTCGAACCCGGGCTGCCGGGCGCGCCAGGTCTACCCCTACAAGAGGCGACGGGCGGAGACCAGGTCTATTCCTAATCGGGGCTGCAGGAGGCGGCCAGGTCTACCCCAATCGGGAGGAAGTTAAAGGCCATGGTCTACCCCAAATCGGGAGGACGGCAGAGGAAAGGTCTAACCGGAATCTTGGCTGCAGGCTGTGGCCAGGTCTACCCCTAGGCGAAAGCGGTCGGTAGGCGTCCAGGTCTACCCCGAATCGGGGGCGCTTGGCGGCGCCAGGTCTACCCGAATCAAGGCGGCAGGCGGCGGCCAGGTCTACCTCTAAGCGTGGCAGCCGGAGGCTGGGTCTACCCGAATCAAAACGGAGGGCAGAGGCCAGGTCTACCCCTATTCGGGGCTGCAGGGGGCGGCCAGGTCTACCCCGTATCAAAGGCGGCCAGGCAGAGACCAGGTCTACACCTAAAAGGGGTGCCTCTGGAGTCCAGGTCTACCTTGTATCAGGGGCTGCCAGGCGAAGGCCAGGTCTACCCCTAAGAGGCGGCTGGCGGAGACCAGGTCTACCTCGTCTCCTCGGGCTGCAGGCGTGGCCAGGTCTACCCCAGAGCTGAGGGCGGCCGGCAAAGACAAGGTCTACCCCAAATCGAGAGGGACGGTGGAGGCCAGGTCTACCCCGAATCGGGGAGGACGGCAGAGGAAAGGTCTAACCTGAATCTTGGCTGCAGGCTGGCGGCCAGGTCTACCCCTAGCCGAGGGCGTGACGACGGCGCCCAGGTCTACCCTGAATCGGGGAGGCAGGCGGCGACCATGTCTACCCCTAAGAGAGAGCGGCCGGCCGGAGGCCAGGTCTACCCGAATCAAGCCTGCAGGAGGCTGCCAGGTCTACCCACCTCGAATCGGGAGGACGGTGGAGGCCAGGTCTACCCCGGACCGGGAGGACAACAGAGGAAAGGTCTAACCCGAAACTTGTCTGCAGGCGGTGGCCAGATCTACCCCTAGCCAAGGTAGCCGACGGCCCAGGTATATACTGACCGGGCGTCGGGCGTGGCCAGGTCTATCGCTATACGCGGCAGCCGCCGGAGGCCAGGTCTACTCCGAATCAGAGCCAGGCTGTGCGCCAGGTCTACCCCTAAGACAGACGGCCGGGCAGAGCAGGTCTGCTCCGGTCGGGGGATGAAGGCGGAGGCCCGGCCCACCCCTGAGCGCAACGGCAGGCAGAGACCAGGCTCCACCTCGAACCGGGCTGCCTGCCGGCGGGCGGCCGTCTACCTCTACAAGAGGGCGGCCGGGCGGAGACCAGGTCTATTCAGACCGGGCTGCAGGAGGCGGCCAGGGTCTACCCTCGAATCGGGGAGGAAGTTAAAGCGCCAGGTCTACCCCGAATCGAAGAGGACGGCAGAGGAAAGGTTTAACCGGAATCTTGGCTGCAGGCTGTGGCCAGGCCCTGCCACCCCTAGGCGGCCGCCGACGGGCAGCCCAGGTCTACCCCCGAATCGGGACGCAGGGCGGGCGCCAGGTCTACCCCAAAATCGAGGCGCAGGCGGGCGGCCAGGTCTACCCTCTGGGCTAGCAGCCGGAGGCCAGGCCTGGGATCTACGAATCAAAATGGAGGGCAGAGGCCAGGTCTACCCCTAATCGGGCTGCAGGTAGCGGCCATGTCTACCCCCGGATCAAAGAGCCAGGCTACATCCCCAGGTCTACACCCCAAAAGGGGTGCCTCTGGAGTCCAGGCCTACCTCGTCTCAGGGTTGCAGGCGGCGCCAGGGTCTACTCCCCAAGAGAGGCAGGGGCCGGGCAGTAACAAGGTTCACCCCAAATCGAGAGGACGGGTGGAGGCCAGGCCTCGACTCTTAATCGGGAGGACGGCAGAGGAAAGGTCTAACCTGAATCTTGGCTGCAGGCTGTGCGCCAGGTCTACCCCTAGGCGAGTGAGGCAACCCGACGGCTTCAGGTCTAGCCCCGACCGAGGAGGATGGTGGAGGCCAGGTCTACCTCTGAATCGGGCTGCAGGCTGGCTGCAACAGGTCTACTCCCCGGGAATCAGGCTTTTACAGGCGGGCGGACAGGTCTACCCCCCTAAAAGGGGTGACGCCTTTGAGTCCAGGCTCCACCCCGACCGGGTGTTAGGCGGAGGCCAGGTCTACCCCTGAGCTGAAAGGGCGGCCGGGCGGAGACCAGGTCTACCCCCGAAATCGGGCACCAGTGCTGCGGCCAGGTCTACCCGTAGCGTGGAGCTGCCGCAGGAGGCCAAGCGCCCAGCCTGAATCGGGGCGCCAGGCGGCGGCCAGGTCTACCCCTAAGCGAGGCGGCCGGCAGACACCAGGTCTACCCCGAATCAAGGAGGCAGGCGGCAGCCAGGTCTACCCTAAAGCGGGGCAGCCGCCGGAGGCCAGGTCTGCCCCGAATTAAGGCGGCAGGTGGCAGCCAGGTCTACCCCTAAGAGCGGCAGCTGGCGGAGAGCAGGTCTACCCCGATTCGGGGCTGAAGGCGGAGGCCAGGTCTACCCATGAGCTGGTGGGCGGCCGGGCGAGACCAGGTTCACCTAATCGGGCAACTCATGCGGCGCCAGGTCTACCCTGTAGCGGAGCTGCCGCGAGGAGGCCAAGTCTAGCCTGAATCGGGCGCCCAGGCGGGCGGCCAGGTCTACCCCTGCTGGTAGGCGGCCGCAGACACCAGGTCTACCCCCCGAATCAAGGAGGCAGGCGGCAGCCAGGGTTCATTCTGTGCCGGGCAGCTGGAGGCCAGGTCTGCCCCGACTAAGGCGGCAGGTGGCAGCCAGGTCTACCCCCTAAGAGCTGCAGCTGGCGGAGAGCAGGTCTACCCGATTCGGGCTGAAGGCGGAGGCCAGGTCTACCCATGAGCGAGGCCGGCCAGCGGAGACGCAGGTCTACCCCGACCGGGCACCATGCGGGCGTCAGGTCTACCCCCTAAGAGGGGTGCCGTTAAAGTCCAGGCTTACCCTCGAATCGTGGGAGGCAGGCTGCGCCCTGCCCACCCTAAGAGAGGCGCGCTGGCGAGAACAGGTCTACCCCACACTTGGCTGCAGGCGGGCGGTCAGGGTCTACCCTAGGCGGTAGCGGCCGATGGCGCCCAGGGTCTACCCCCGGGACCGGGACGAGGGCGGGCGCTGGCTCACCTCCGACCGAGGCGCAGGCGGCGCGGCCAGGGTCTACCTCTAAGCTGGCAGCCACCGGAGGCCAGGTCTACCCCCGGATCAAAACGGAGGGCAGAGGCTGTGCTCACCCCTTATTCAAGGCCGCAGGGGCGCGCCAGGTCTCACTCTGCCAGACACCAAAAAGCCCAGGCAGAGACCAGGGTCTACACCTGTGCGGGTGCCTCTGGAGTCCAGGTCTACTCCTTGTATCAGGGCTAGGCGGCGGCGCCAGGGTCTACTCCCTAAGAGCTGGGCGGCCGGCGCGGAGACCAGGGTCTACCTGCCTCGGGCTGCAGGCGCGCTGTGGTCTACCCCAGAGCCAGGGCGGTCGCGGCAAAGACAAGGCTCCACCCCAAATCGGAGAGGACGTGGTGGAGGCTGTGGCCCACCTGGACCGGGAGGACGGCAGAGAGCGTCTAACCCGAATTCATTGAGCCGCAGGCTGCGCCAGGTCTCGCTTCCTAGCTTCCAGGGCGTCGCACGGGCGCCCACGCCTAACCCTCGGACCGGAGGGAGGCAGGCGCGGCGGCCTACGAGAACTAAGAGAGGGCGGGCCGGGCGAGGTCCGTGGTCTACCTCTGACCAAGCCTGCAGGGAGGGCGCAAGCTGTGGTCTACCCGAATCAGGGGAGGGACGGTGGAGGCCAGGTCTAACCCGACCGGGAGGACAACAGAGGGAAAGTTGGGTCTAACCCGGAAACTTGTCTGCGTGCGTGCTGCCAGGTCTACCCCCTAGCTGCAGTATTTCCACGGCGCCCAGGTATACCTTTGAATCGGGCGGCCGGCAGCGGCCAGGTCTACTACACAGCAAGGTGCCAGCCGGAGGCCAGGTCTACTCCGAATCAGGCTTGGTGCCGGGCGCCAGGTTCTACCCCTAAGACAGACGGGCCGGGCGCAGAGCAGGTCTACCACTCCGGGATGAGGACGGAGGCCCGGCCCACTCTGAGCCAGGCGTGCAGGCGGGCAGACCAGGTCAACCCTCGAACTGGGCTGCCGGGCGGCGCCAGGTCTGGACTACAAGAAGCGGCCGGGCCGAGACCAGGTTCTATTCCCACCGGGCTGCAGGAGGCGGCCAGGGTCTACTCCGGACCGGGAGGAAGCTAAAGGCCGGTTCTACCCCAAATCGGGGGGAGGACGGCAGAGGAAAGGTCTACAACCGAATCTTGGCTGCAGGCTGTGGCCAGGCTCCACTAGCGGCCGGGCCGATGGGCGGCAACCAGGGTCTCACTCGACCGGGGACGCGAGAGGCGGCGGAGCCAGGGCTCCACCTTCGGACCAAGGCGGCAGGGCGGCGCCAGCACCTCTATTCGCTGGCTGCAGTGCGGCCAGGTTCTACCCCCGTGACAAAGCCGCCCAGGCAGAGACCAGGTCTACACCTCTGCAAAGGGTGCCTCTGGAGTCCAGGTTCCACCTTGTATCAGGGCTGCCAGGCGACGGCCAGGCGCCCCTAAGAGCGCGCGGCTGGCGGAGTACCAGGGTTCTACCTCGCCTCGGGCTGCAGGCGGTGGCCAGGTTCACCAGAGCCGCGGGGTCGGCCGGCAAAAGACAAGGGTCTACCCCAAATCGGGAGAGGGACGGTGGAGGCCAGGTCTACCCCCGGACCGAGGTGACGGGCAGAGGAAAGGTCTAACCTGAATCTTGGCTGCAGGCTGCTGCCGTGGTCTACCCCTGGGCCGGCGGGCGGCCGACGGGCGCCCAGGTCTACCCCTGAATCGGGGAGGCAGGCGCGCGGCCATGCCTACCTCCCTAAGAGAGGCCATCAAGCCGGGCTGAGGCTCCGGCCTACCTCGGACTAAGCCTGCAGGAGGGCGGCTGTGGTCTACCCCCGGAATCGGGAGGACGGTGGGAGGCCAGGTCTACCCCAATCGGGAGGACACAACAGAGAAAGCAAGTCTAACCCGAAACTTTGTCTGCAGGCGGTGGCCAGATCTACCCCTAGCCAAGGTAGCCGACGGGCGCCCAGGTATATACCGGACCGGGGCGGCACGGGCGGCGTGTGCCAGGTCTATCGCTAAGCCGCGGGCAGCACGCCGGAGGCCAGGTTCTACCTCAATCAGGGCGCCTCGTGGCGGCGGCCAGGCTCACCCCTAAGACACAGACGGCCGCTACAGAGCAGGTCTGGCATTCGATTCGGGATGCAGGCGGAGGCCCGGCCCACCCCCGGAGCCAAACGTAAGCAGGCAGAGACCTCAGGCTCCACCTCGAACCGGGCTGCCGGGCGGCGTGCCAGGTCTGGCACTCTACAAGAGGCGGCCGGGCGGAGACCTCGGTGGTCTATTCAATCGGGCTGCAGGAAGGCGGCCAGGGCTCTACTCCTCGGGACTCGGGAGGAAGTTAAAGGCCAGGTCTACCTCAATCGGCAGAGGACGGGCAGAGGAGAAAGGTTTAACCGAATCTTGGCTGCAGGCTGTGGCCAGGCTCACCCCTAGGGCGGCTGCCGACGGGCGCTCCAGGTCTACCCCGAATCGGGACGCAGGGCGGGCGGCCAGGTCTACCTCTAATCGAGTGCGCAGGCGGCCAGGTCTACCTCTAAGCTGCAGCCGCCAGAGGCCAGGTCTACCCGGAATCAAAATGGAGGGCAGAGGCCAGGTCTACCCCGAATCGGGGCTGCAGGTAGCGGCCATGTCTACCCCTGTAATCAAAGAGCCAGGCTAAGACCTCAGGTCTACACCTAAAGGGTGGGTGCCTCTGGAGTCCAGGTCACCTCCTCGGCCTCAGGGTTGGGGCAGGCGGCGCCAGGTCTGCACTAGGGCGAGAGGCGGCCGGCAGTAACAAGGTCTACCCCAAATCGGAGAGGACGGTGGAGGCGCCAGGGCTCTACCCGAATCGGGAGGACGGCAGAGGAAAGGTCTAACCTGAATCTTGGCTGCAGGGCGTCGGCCAGGTCTACCCCTAGGCTGCAGGGCAACCGACGGCTTCCAGGTCTAGCCCGAATCGAGGAGGATGGTGGAGGCCAGGTCTACCTGAATCGGGCTGCAGGCGGCGAACAGGTCTACCCCCTCGAATCAGGGCGCCCAGGCGGTGGACAGGTTCACCCCCTAAAAGGGGTGACGCTTGGAGTTCAGGTCTACCCGAATCGGGTGTTAGGCCCGGAGGCCAGGTCTACCCCTGAGCCAGGCGGCCGGGCGGAGACCAGGTCTACCCAGACCGGGGCACCATGCGGCGGCCAGGTCTACCCGTAAGTGGGAGCTGCCGCAGGAGGCCAAGTCTAGCCTGGACTCGAGCCAGGCGTCAGGTCTGGCCCCCTAAGCTGAGGCGGCCGGCAGACACCAGGTCTACCCCGGATCAAGGAGGCAGGCGTGCTGGTGGGTCTACCCTGCAGCGGGCAGCCGCCGAGGCCAGGTCTGCCCCGGGCTAAGGCGGCAGGTGGCAGCCAGGTCTACCCCCAAGAGCGGCAGCTGGCGGAGAGCAGGTCTACCCGATTCGGGCTGAAGGCGGAGGCCAGGTCTACTCCATGAGCTGAGGGCGGCCGGGCGGAGACCAGGTCTACCCTCAACCGGGGCACCATCGCGGCGGCCAGGTCTACCCGTGGGGTGGAGCTGCCGGGAGGCTGGGTCTAGCCTGGAATCGGGGCCAGGCGCGCCAGGTCTGCTGCTAGGCGTCGGGCAGACACCAGGTCTACCTAATCAAGGAGGCAGGCGGCAGCCGGGTCTACCCTAAAGCGGGGCAGCCGCTGGAGGCCAGGTCTGCCCCCACTAAGGCGGTAGGTGGCAGCCAGGTCTACCCCTAAGAGCGGCAGCTGCGAGAGCAGGTCTACCCCGGTCCGGGGCTGAAGGCGGAGGCCAGGTCTACCCATGAGCTAGTGACGTCGGGAGACCATGGCAGTCACCCGAATCGGGCACCATGCGCGTGACCAGGTCTACCCCCCTAAGAGGGGGTGCCGTTAAAGTCCAGGCTTACCCCCGACCGTGGAGGCAGGCTGCGGCCCGGTCTACCCTAAGAGAGCGCGGTTGGCGGAGAACAGGTCTACCCCGAATCTTGGCTGCAGGCTGACGGTCAGGTTCACCCCTAGGGCGAAGGCCGATGACGCCCAGGTTCACCCCGAATCGGGGAGGCCAGGTCTACTCCCTGAGATCGGGGCGGCAGGCGGCGGCCAGATCTACCTCCCCTTAAGTGGGGGCAGCCCCAGAGGCGAACAGGTCTACCCCGGTCTCGACGGGCTGCAGGCGGCGGCCAGGTCTACTCCTAGTCGAGGCGGCCGACGGAGACCAGGTCTACCCAGGGAATCGGGGCGGACGGTGGAGGCCAGGGTTCACCCTATGCGGTGCTGCTGCCGGAGGCCAGGGTCTACCCCTGCTGAGGCTGTTGCAGGAGGCCAGGTCTACCTCGTATCACGGCGCCAGGGCGGCGGCCAGGTCCACCCCTGAGCCGAGGCAGCCGGGCGGAGAATCAGGTCTCACTCCCGGGACCGGGCTGCACCAGGCGCTGTGCCCAACCCGGACCGCGGGAGGGACAGTGGAGATCCTCCAGGGTCTACCTCGGAATCAGGGAGGACAACAGAGTGAAAAGGTTCTAACCTCGGTCTTGGCTGCAGGCGTGGCCAGGTCTACCCCTAGGGCGGTGGCGGCCGACGGCGCCCAGGCCCACGGACCAGGGAGCGGCGCCGGCTAGGTCTCGCCCATGCTGTGTGCTGCCGCCGGGAGGCCAGGTCTGGCTCTGCTGCCGGGCCGCCGACGAGGCTCGGGCTGCCGCGAAGAGGCCAGGGTTCTACCACGAACCGTGGCTGCCGGGTGTGGAGGCCAGGTCTGGTCCCAAATCGGGCGCGGCAGGTGGCGGCGCCAGGTCTACTCTCCTAAGCGGGTTCTACCCTGAAAGCTTTAGGTCTACCCCGGACCGGGCTGCAGGCGGCATCCAGGTCTACCTGAGCGAGGCTACCGGGCTGGAGACCAGGCTCCGGCTCGGACCGGGCGCCAGAGGCTGCCAGGTTCTACTCCCTAAGCAGGGCAGCCGGGTCTCAGACCACCGACCGGGCAGCTCGGCCAGAGGCCAGGCTTGCATTCCCGGACCAGGGGCAACAGGCGCGGCCCGTGGTCTCGCTCTAAGAGAGGGCTGGCCGGGCGGAGACAGCCCGTTCACTCGACCGGGCGCAGGCGGGCGGGCGTGGTCTACCCCCAAGAGGGCGCCGCAAAGTCCCAGGCTTACTCGGACCGTGGAGGCAGTGGCTGCGCCCAGCTCTACCCCTAAGAGAGGCGGCTGGAGCGGAGAACAGGGTCTACCCCGGACCTTGGCTTCGCAGGCGGGCGGGTCAGGCTCCACCCTCTAGGGCGCGTGCCGCATCGCGCCCAGGTCTGGCCTCCCGACCGGGAGGCAGGCTGGCCAGGTCTTACCTCGACCGGGCGCAGGGCGGCGCCAGATCTACCCTTAAGTGGGCAGCCCCAGAGGCGGACAGGTCTACCCCCGGACCGAGAGCGCAGGCGGGCGGCTATGTCTGGCCCCTAGGCGAAGCGGCCGACGGAGACCAGGTCTACCTGACCGGGAGGATGGTGGAGGCCAGGGTCTACCCCTATGCGGTGCTGCTGCCGGAGGCCAGGTCTACCCCCAAGTAGGCTGCTGCAGGAGGCTGCGGTCTACCTCGAATCAAGGCGCCAGGGCGGGCGGCCAGGTCTGACTGAGCTGAGGCAGCCGGGCGCGAACAGGTTCTACTCGGACCGGGCGGCACCAGGCGGCCAGGTCTGCTCCCTAAGCTGGCTGCCGCCGAGGCCAGGTTTCGGCCCGAATTGGAACGGAGGGCTGAGGCCGTGGCTCCACGAATCGAGGCCGCAGGCGGCGCCAGGGTCTCACCTCAATCAGGGCGCAGACGGGCGCGCGGTCTGCGACTACCTAAGACAGTCGGCCGGGCGGAGACCCTCAGGTCTGGGACTCCCAAACCGGCCATCTACAGTGAGGCGGCCAGGTTCACCCCTAAGAGAGGCAGCCGGGCGGAAAGCAGATTCTGGCACTCGGATCTTCAGGGCTGCAGGTGTCCGTGGTTCTAAGCATGGGAGCTGCCGCGAGGAGGCCGGGTGCTCCAGCCTGAATCGGGAGCTCAGGCTGCAGCCGGTGGTCTGGACTTAAGAGCGGACGCACCGCGGAGACCAGGTCTGGCCTCGAATCGGGGCTGCAGGCGGCTGGCCAGGTCTACCTCCCAAAGCGTAGGCGGCCGGGCGAGTCCTCAGGTTCTACCCTCGGTCCTGAGGCTGCACCAGGCGTCCAGGGTTCTACCCCCTAAGCTGGCTGCCACCAGAGGCCAGGGTTTACCCCACTGGAACGTGGAGGGCGGAGGCCAGGTGTACTCTGAATCGAGGCTGCAGGCGGCGCGCTGTGGGTCTACTCGGAATCAGGGCAGCAGACGGGCGCCAGGTCTCACACTGCACAGACAGCGGCGGGCTGGAGCATCTCAGGCTCACTGAACCGCTACTGGAGCAGGAGGCGGCCAGGTCTACCCCCTAAGAGAGGCAGTCATCGGCGAAAGGCAGATCTGGCGATCTCGGGATGCAGGTGGGGGACCTGTGGTTCGGACCGGGCGGCCAGGGCGGAGGCTGTGCTCCACTCGACTAGTCGCAGCGGCGGGCTGCCAGGTTCACCCCCTCGCAATCAGAGCGCCGTGGGCAGCGGCCAGCTCCACTAAGAGAGTGCCGGGCCATGGAGACAAGGTCCAGCACTCAATCGAGGGAGCCAGGATGCTGCTAGGGTTCACTCCCTAGCTGGGCAGCCGCCTAAGTCCAGGTCTACCGAATTGGGGCTGCAGGAGGCTAACAGGTCTGTCTCGGACCGAGAGCGCGCCAGGCAGCTGCCAGGCTCGGCTCAAATGGGGTGACGCTGGAGTCCAGGCTCCACGACCGTGGGCCAGGCGCGCGCCAGGCTCGGCTCACCCTGAGCCAGAGGCGGCCGGCAAACACCAGGCCCTCGGCCGACCGTAGGCTGCAGGCGGGCGGCCAGGTCTTACCCCTGGCGAGAGGGGCGGCCGACGGAGATGCAAGGCCCACGTAATCGGGCGGCACCATGGCGGCTGGGTCTACTCCTGGAAACGGGAGGACAGTGGAGACGCAGGCCCACCCTCGAATCAGGGAGGACAACAACAGGAGGAAAGGTCTAACCCGAATCTTGGCTGCAGGCGTGGGCACAGGTCTACCCCTAGGCGAGGGCGGCTCGACGCATCCAGGTTCAACGGACCGAGGAGTGTAGGCGCGCTGTGGCTCCTACCCTCGGACCGAAAGCTGCCGCCGAGGCCAGTGTGGCACCCCTAAGCCGAGCTGCCGCGAGGGAGGCCAAGCCCACCCCTGAATCGAGGCTTGCGCGGCAGCTTTCAGGTCTACTCAGAGTGGGCGGCCAGCTGGAGAGGCAGGTCTTACCCTTCCATTCGGGCTGAAGGCGGAGGCCAAGTCTACTCCCTTGGAGCTTAGGCGGCCAGCCGGAGACCAGGTCTGGCCTCAATCCGGCTGCAGGTGGCGGCTGCAGGTCTGGCTCCCCACCGAGGCGGCCGGGCGGAGGATTCAGGTCTGGACTCGAATCGGGCTGCAAGGCTAAGCCAGGTCTACTCTCGGACCGGGCTGCAGGTGCAGCCAGGGTCTACTCCAATCAGGGCACCAGGCGCTAGCCAGGTCTACCCCTAAGAGGGGTGCCGCTGGAGTCCGCTGCCCACCCCATCGAAGGCGGCGCCGGCGGCGGCTGTGGTCTGACCTCTAGCCAGGTGGCTTCCACCGGAGACCAGGTCTGCTCTGGCCACGGGCTGCAGGCGGCGCTGCCAGGTCTGGCTCCTTGAGCTGTGCAGCCGGGCGGAGACAAGGTCTACCCCGGAATCAAGCGGGAGAACGGGTGGGAGGCTGTGGTCTACCCCGACCGGGAGGACAGCAGGAGGAAAGGTCTAACCCTCGGATCTTGGCTGCAGTATGGCGGCCAGGCTCCAGCTCCTAGGGTGAGGCGGGCCGGACAGCGCCCAGGCTCAACCCCTGACCTGGGCGGCTGGCGGGCGCTGTGGTGCCTGGCTCCCTAAGAGAGGGGCGCCGGGCAGAGACCTCAGGCTGCCTGACCCCGTTCCGGGGCTGCAGGCGCGGCCAGGGTCTACCGCAGAATTGGGGGAGGACGGGTGGAGGGCCAGGTCTGCTCGGCTCAGGGAGGACGGCAGAGGAAAGGTCTAAACCGAATCTTTGGCTGTAGGCGGGCGGCCAGTGGTCTGGCCTCTAGCCGAGGCGTCGACGGGCGCCTAGCCCACCCCGGACCGGGCATGGCAGGCCGGCCAAGTCTACCCCTAAGACAGGCAGTCGGCGTGGAGAGGCAGGCGTCTACCCCGAGCCCGGGATGAAGCGCGAGGCTTGGCCCACTCCCTGAGCTGCAGGTGGCCGGCGAAGACCAGGCTCCACCTCGAACGGGGCTGCAGGCGTGGGCCAGGTCTACCCCCTACAAGAGAGGCGGCCAGCTGGAGACCAAATCTATTCGGAATCGGGCTGCAGGAGGCGGCCGGTCTCGCTCCAATCAAGTGAGGACGGGTAGCTGCTGTGGTCTACCCGACCGGGGAGAACGGCAGAGGAAAAGGTCAAACCCCAATCTGGCTGCGTGGCTACAGCCAGGTCTACCCCCTAGGGCGGCTGCGCCCACAGCGGCCCAGGAGTCTCACTCCTCGTGTCAGAGACGCAGGCGCGCGCCGCGTCTACCTCGGACCGTGGAGGCAGGCAGCGCTGTGGCCTGGCCCCTAAGAGAGGGCGGCCGCAGAGCACTCGTGGTTCTACTCGAATCAAGCCTGCAGGAGGCGGCCAGGCTCCACTCTCGGAATCGGGAGGACGGGTGGGAGGCTAGTGGCTCCACCGAATCGGGGAGGAGTGCAGAGTGAGAGGTCTCAACCCTCGGATCTTATCTGCAGGCGGTGGCCAGGTCTCACCCTTAGCCAAGGCGCCGACGGGCGCCCAGGCTACTCGAATCGGGCGCCAGGCGGCGGTGTCCAGGTTCACCGAATCGAGCTGCAGGCGACGGCCAGGTCTACCCCTGAATCGGGCGCAGGCGGCGCCTGGTCTACCTCGACCGGGCAGCCCCGAGGCCAGGTCTCATTCCTAATCGGGCGCAGGCGGCTGCCAGGTCTACCCCTTGTCGGCAGCCGCCGGAGGCCAGGTCTACCCCGAATCAAAACGGGAGGGCTAAGGCCAGGTCTACCCTCGAATCGGGCTGCAGGGCGCTGCAAGGTCTACCCCGAATGAAAGCGCCAGGTGGCGGCCAGGTCTACCCCTAAGAGGGGTGCCGCTGGAGTCCAGGTCTACCTCCAATCGGGCCAGGGCGGAGGCTGTGGTCTACCCCTGAGCGTAGGTGGCGAAGGAGACCAGGTCTACCTCCCTGCCTCGGGCTGCAGGCGGGCTGGCCAGGGCTCTACCCCTGAACGAGGCAACCGGGCGGAGACAAGCGGTCTACACTGAATCGGGAGAACGGTGGAGGCTAGTCTACCCTGAATCGGGAGGACGGCAGAGGAAAGGTCTAACCTGAATCTTGGCCGTAGGCTGCAGCCAGGTCTCCCCTAGGCTAAACAGCCGACAGCTGCCAGGTCTACCCCGGAATCAGGAGGTCGGTGGAGGCCAGGCTCACTCCGGACCGGGCTGCAGGTGGCGGCCAGGGTTCACCTCCCTTAGCTGTTCTGCCCCCGAGGCTGTGGGTCTGCGACCGGGCGCAGGAGGCAGCCAGGTCTCACTCCTTAAGAGAGGCGGCCTGCAGAGACCAGGTCTACCCTGCATCGGAGTCTTGGCAGGAAGCGCCAGTTCTACTCCCTATGCCAGGCAGCCGGAGTCCAGGCATAAACCCCAATCGGGCGCTAGGGCGAGGCCAGGTCTACCCCTACAAAAAGGCAGCCGGCAGAGACTCAGGTCTATTCCGGACCGGGCTGCAGGGAGGCTGCCAGGTCTACTCCCGACCGGGAGGAAGGTAAAGGCTAGGTCTACCCTCGACCGATGCAGGCGCGCCTGGTCTCACTCGACCGGGCAGCCCCGAGGCTGGTGGTCTACCCCCACCGGGCGGCAGGCGGCGGCCACGCTCTACCCCTGCTGCAGCCGCCGAGGCCAGGTCTACTCCTGACCAAAACGGGAGGGCTGGGGCCTGTGGTCTACCCCGGACCGGGGCTGCAGGGCTGGCATGGGGTCAACTCAATGAAAGCGCCCAGGTGGCGCTGTGTCTACCCCTAAGAGGGGTGCCTGGAGTCCAGGTCTACCTCCACCGGGCGGCCGGGCGGGCATGCCAGGTCTACCGCTAAGCTGCGTGGCACGCCGAGGCCAGGTCTACCTCGACCGGGCGCCCCAGGCGGCGGCCAGGTCTACCCCTAAGACAGACGGCCAGCGGAGAGCAGGTCTACCCCTGATTCGGGATGAAGGCGAGGCCCGGCTCTACCCCCGCGCCGAGGCGGCCGGGCGGAGACCAGGTCTACCTCGAATCGGGCTGGCCGGCGGCGGCCAGGTCTACCCCTACAAGAGGCGGCCGCAGAGACCAGGTCTATTCAATTGGGCCGCAGGAGGCTGCCGTGGTCTACTCCCAATCGGGAGGAAGTTAAAGCGTCAGCTCCACCCCCAATCGGGAGGACGGCAGAGGAAAGGTCTAACCGAATCTTGGCTGCAGGCTGTGGGCCGTGGGTCTACCCCTCTACGGCTAAGCGGTCAACGGTGTCCAGGTCTACCCCCTAATCGAGAACGCAGGCGACACTGCAGGTCTACCCCCGACCGGGGCGGCAGGCGGCGCTGGTGCTCTACCTCGAATCAGGCAGCCTTGAGGCCAGGTCTACCCCCGACCGGGCGGCAGGCGTGGTCAGGTCTACCCCTTGCCGCGGCAGCCGCCGAGGCCAGATCTACCCCGACTCAAAACGGAGGGCTTAAGGCCGGCTCACCCCGACCGGGCTGCAGGCGCGCCAGGCTCCACCTCGGACCAAAGCGCCAGGCGGGCGGCCAGGTCTACCCCAAGAGGGGTGCCGCTGAGTCCAGGCTCTACCTCCACCGGGCTGCCAGGCGAGGCCAGGTCTACCCCCTGAGCCGTAGGTGGCTGGTGGAGACTCAGGGTCTAGCCTCGGCTCGGGCTGCAGGCGGCGCGCCAGGTCTACCCCCTGAATCCAGGCGCCGGGCGGAGACAAGGTCTACACTCAATCGGGGAGGACGGTGGAGGCTGCAGGTCTCACCCTGAATCGGGGAAGACGGCAGAGGAAAGGTCTAACCTGAATCTTGGCTGCAGGCTGTAGCCAGGTGTCCCCCTAGGGCGAGGCAGCGCCGACGGCTTCCCAGGTCTAGCCCCGAATCGGGAGGACGGTGGAGGCCAGTAGTCTACCAAATCGGGCGCAGGTGGCGCGCCTGCGGTTCTACCCCCTAAGAGAGGTCGGCCGGGCGGGAGACCAGGTGTACCGAATCGAGCCAGGAAGCTGCGCCGTTCTTACCCTAAGTCGGGCAGCCGCCGAGTCCAGCTCTACCCCGAATCGGGCTGCAGGAGGCGGCCAGGTTCACTCCCTAATCGGGCACCAGGATGCGCCAGGTCTTACCCCTCACAAAAGGCAGCCGGCGGAGACCAGGTCTACCCCAAATCGGGAGAACGGCTGAGGAAAAGGTCTAACCCAAATCTTGGCTGCAGGCGGGCGCAAGGTCTACCCCTAGCCGAGGGCGGCCGACGGGCGCCCAGGTCTACCTCGAATCGAGACGCAGGCCGCGCCAGGAGTACCCCTGAATCAAGGGAGGCAGGTAGCGCCAGGGTTCACCCCCTAAGAGAGGTGGGTCGGCGGAGACCAGGTCTACCCCCGGAATCAAGCCTCGCAGGGAGGCGGCCAGGTCTACCCCCAATCGGGAGGATGGTGGAGGCCAGGTCTCCCCGAATTGGGGGAGGAGGGCAGAGGAAAGGTCGACCCCTAATCTTGCCCTCGCAGGCGGGCGGCCAGGTCTACCCTCCTAGCTGGCCGACGGCTGCCCAGGCATACCCCGGGACGGGCGCCGGGCGGCCAGGTCTACTGCTGAGCGTGGCAGCCGAGGCCAGGCTCCACCGACCGGGCGTAACCAGGGCGGCGGCCAGGTCTACCCCCTAAGAGCGGCGGCCGGGCGGAGGGCCAGGTCTACCCCGAGCCCGGGATGAAGGCTGAGAGGCTGTGGTCTACCCCCGCGCTGAGTTGCGTCGGGCGGAGACCAGGCTCTACTCCTCGAACCGGCTGCCGGGCGGGCCAGGCCAGGTCTACCCCTACAAGAGGCGGCCATGGAGACCAGGTCTATTCCTAATCGGGCTGCAGGAGGCGGCCAGGTCTACTCCCGAACGGGAGGAAGTTAAAGGCCAGGTCTACCCCAAATCGGGATGGACGGCAGAGGAAAGGTCTAACCGAATCTTGGCTGCAGGCTGTGGCCAGGTCTACCCCTAGGCTAAGCTGCCGACGGGCGCCCAGGTTTACCTCGAACCGACGCGAAGGCGTGCGGCGCGGCGGCCAGGTTCTACTTCTAAGCTGGCAGCCGGAGGCTGTGGTCTCACCCTCGAATCAAAACGGGAGGGCAGAGGCCAGGGTCTACCCCTATTCTCGGCCGCAGGGGGCTGCCAGGTCTACTCCCAATCAAAGCGCCCAGGCGGAGACCAGGTCTACACCTAAAAGGGGTGCCTCTGGAGTCCAGGTCTACCCCTGTACTCAAAGCTGCCAGGGCGAAGGCCAGGTCTACCCCCGAGCGAGCGTGTCGGGCGGAGACCAGTTCTACCTCGTCTCGGGCTGCAGGCGCGCCAGGTTCACCCCTAAGCGAGGCAGCCGGCAGAGACAAGGTCTACCCCGGAATCGGAGAGGACGGTGGAGACCAGGTTCACCCCTAATCGGGAGTGACGGGCAGAGGAAAGGTCTAACCTGAATCTTGGCTGCAGGCTGCAGGCCAGGTCTACCCCCTAGGCGAGGGCAACCGATGGCTTCCAGGTCTAGCCCGAATCGGGGAGCCAGGATGCAGCCAGGTCTGCCTCGGACCTCGGGCTGCAGGCGGCTAACAGGTCTACCCTCAATCAGGGCGCCAGGGCGGCCAGGTCTGCTCCCTAAAAGGGGTGACGCTGGAGTCCAGGTCTACCCCTAATCAAGGCGCTAGGCGGAGGCCAGGTCTACCCCCGAGCCGAGGGCGGCCGGCAGAGACCAGGTCTAGCTCGAATCGAGGCTGCAGGCGGCGGCCAGGTCTACCCCCTAAGAGAATCGGCTGACGGAGACCAGGTCTACCCCCAAATCAGGGCTGCAGGAAGCGGCCCAGGTCTACCCCCTCGCGATCGGGAGGACAGTGGAGACCAGGTCTACCCCCCAATCAGGGAGGACAACAGAGGAAAGGTCTAACCCGAATCTTGGATGCAGGCTGCAGCCAGGTCTCACTCCCCTAAGCGAAAGGCGGCCGGGCAGACACCAGGTCTACCCTCAATCAAGGAGGCAGGCAGCGGCCAGGTCTCACCCTCAAAGCGCAGCTGCCAGAGGCCAGGGTCTGCTCCCAATTAAGGCTGCAGGTGGCGGCCAAGTCTACTCCCTAAGAGCTAGCGGCCGGCTGAGAGCAGGTCTACCCCCATTCGGGCTGAAGGCGGAGGCCAGGTCTACCCCTAAGAGGGTGCTGCTGAAGTCCAGGCCTACCCCTAATCGTGTGGGAGGCAGGCTGCGCTTGGTCTACCCCTAAGAGGGCGGCTGGCGGAGACCAGGTCTACCCCTCAATCTTGGCTGGAGGCAGGCTGCGTCAGGCTCCACCCCCTGAGCGAGGTGGCCGACGGAGACCAGGCTCACCCCCGACCGGGAGGACGTGTGGAGGCCAGTGGTTCACCCTATGCGCTGCTGCCGAGGCCAGGCTCCGCCCCTGCTGCAGGCTGCCGCAGGAGGCCAGGTCTACCTCGAATCGGGCGCAGGCGGCGGCCAGGTCTCACCCCTGAGCGAGGCAGCCGGGCGGAGAACAGGTCTGGCCTCGACCGGGCGCGCACCAGGCGCCAGGTCTGCCCCTGCTTGGCTGCCGGCCGAGGCCAGGTGGTCTAACCCCTAATCGAAGCGACAGTGGAGACCAGGTCTACCCTCGAACCAGGGAGGACAACAGAGGAAAGGTCTCAACCCGGATCTTGGCTGCAGGCGGTGGGCCCAGGTCTCACTCCCCTAGGCGCAGGCGGCCGACGCGCGCGCCCAGGTCTACCCCAATCAGGGAGGCAGGCGGCGCCAGGTTCACTCCCTATGCGTGCTGCCGCCGGAGGCCAGGCCCGGCTCTGCCGGGCTGCCGCGAAGAGGCCGGGCTGCCGCAGATGAGGCCAGGTCTGGCCCACTCTAACCGCGGGGTTGCCGGTGAGGCCAGGTTCATCCCAAATCGGGCGCTGCAGGTGGCGCCAGGTCTACCCCTAAGCTGCTCCTACCCTGCTTAGGGTTCCTGCGAGGCCAGGTCTACCCCCTGAGAGGCTGCCGGGCGAGACCAGGTCTACGACCGCGGCCAGGGCTGCTGGTCTACCCCTAAGCAGGCAGCCTGTCCAGATCTGCCCCGACTGGGGCAGCCGCCAGAGGCCAGGTCTACCCCTCGGAATCAGGGGCAACAGGCTGAGGCCCAGGTCTACCCCCTAAGAGAGGCGGCCGGCGGAGACCAGGTCTACCCCGGGACCGGGCGCCAGTGCGCGGCCAGGCCCACCCCCTAAGCGAGGCGCCGCGCAAGGTCCAGGCTACTCCCGGACCGCAGTGGGCGCAGGCTGCGGCCCGGCTCCACCCCCTAAGAGAGGCGGCTGGCGGAGAACAGGTCTACCCCGACCTTGGCATGCAGGCGGGCGGTCAGGTCTACCCCTAGGCGTAGGCTGGGGCCGACGGCGCCCAGGTCCACTCCCTGACCGGGGAGGCAGGCAGGGCCAGGTCCACCCCGGACCGGGCGCAGGCGGCGGCCAGATCTACCCTTAAGTGGGCAGCCCCCAGAGGCGGTAACAGGTCTACTCCCCGAATCGCAGGCGGCAGGCGAGGCCATGTCTACCCCCTAGGCCGAAGTGGCCGGCGGAGACCAGGCTCCACCCCTAATCGGGGGAGGATGGTGGAGGCCAGGTCTACCCTATGCGTGCTGCTGCCGGAGGCCAGGTCTCACCCCAAGCTGAGGCTGTTGCAGGAGGCCAGGTCTACCTCGAATCAAGGCTAGGCGCGCCAGGTCTACCCCCGAGCGAGGCAGTCGGGCGGAGAACAGGTTCACTCCCCGGACCGGGCGGCACCAGGCGCCAGGTCTACCCCTAAGCAGGCAGCCGGTCCAGATCTGCCCCACTGGGGCAGCCGCCAGAGGCCAGGTTTCACTCCCGAATCAGGGCAACAGCGGCGGCCCAGGTCTACTCCCTAAGAGAGGGCGGCTGGCGGAGACCAGGTCTCACCCCGATTTGGGGTGAAGGCAGAGGCCAGGTCTACCTCGACCGGGCTGCAGGCAGCGGCCAGGCTCACCCCTAAGCATGGGAGCTGCCGCAGGAGGCCAAGTCTCGCTCGAATCGGGCGCCAGGCGGCAGCCAGGTTCACCCCCTAAGAGCAGACGTCCTCGGCGGAGACCCGCAGGGCTCTACCTCGACCGGGCTGCAGGTGGCGCTAGGTCTACCCCTAATCTGAGGCGGCCGCCGGAGACCAGGTCTACCCCAAACGGGATGCAGGGATGCGCCAGGTTCTACTCCTATGCTGGCTGCCGGGACGCCAGGCTCCACCCCTAAATAGGGATCGGAGGGCGGAGGCCAGGTCTCACCCCCTAATCAAGGCGCAGGTGGCTAACAGGTCTACACCGACCGGGCCATGCAGCGGCCAGGTCTACTCCCTAAGAGGGGTGCCGCTGGAGTCCAGGCCTGCCCCGACCGTGGGAGTGCAGGCTGCGGCCCGGGCTCCAATCCAAGGAGAGGTGGCTGGCGGAGACTCAGGTGTACCTCAACAGGGGAGGACGGTGGAGGCCAGGTTCACTCCTATGCGTGCTGCCGCCGGAGGCCAGGTCTACCCCTAAGCGGGCTGCCGCAGGAGGCCAGGCTCTACCTCGACCGGGCCAGGCGGCGGCCATGGGTCTCACCCCCGACTGGGGCTGCGGGGGCGGCCAGGTCTACCCCAAATCGGAGCCGGGCCAGGCAGCGGCCAGGTCTACTCCCCTAAGAGAGGCGGCCGGGCGGAGACAAGGTTCACTCCCTCGAATCGGGGAGCCAGGATGCGCCAGGTCTACTCTCCTGCAAGGGGCAGCCGCCTAAGTCCAGGGCTCCACCCCGAATCTGGGGCTGCAGGAGGCTAACAGGTCTACCCCGAATCGTAGCTGCAGGCAGCTGCCAGGTCTACTCCCTAAATGGGGTGCACGCTTGGAGTCCAGGTCTACTCCCCGGACCGGGCGCCAGCGAGGCCAGGCTCCACCCTGAGCTTAGGGCGTACGGCAGAGACCAGGTCTAGCTCGGACCGAGGCTGCAGGCGCGGCCAGGCTCACTCCCTAAGAGAGGGCGGCCGACGGAGACAAGGTCTACCCCCAATCAGGGCGTGCACCAGGTGCTGTGGTCTACCCCCGGAACGGGGAGGACAGGGAGCCCGAGGGTCCACCTCGAATCAGGGAGGACAACAGAGGAAAGGTCTAACCCTAATCTTGGCTGCAGGCGGTGGCCAGGGCTCACCCCCTAGGCGGTAGGGCGTGCCGACGGCATCCAGGTCTACCCCGACCCAGGAGGTAGGCGCTGCCAGGTCTACCCCCTGACCAGTGCTGCCACTGAGGCCAGGTCATACCCCTAAGCGGAGCTGCCGCAGGGAGGCCAGGTCTACCCTGAATCGGGCCAGGTGGCAGCCAGGCTCTACTCCCCTAAGAGCGGGCGCCAGCAGAGAGCAGGTGTCTACCCCGATTCGGGCTGAAGGCGGGAGGCCAAGTCTACCCCTTGAGCGAGGCTGGCCAGCTGGAGACCGCAGGTCTACCTCGAACTCCGGGCTGCAGGTGGCGGCCAGGTCTACTCCCTGATCGAGGCGACCATGGAGACCAGGCTCACCCCGACTCGGGCGTGGGCGAGCTGGTCCACTCAATCGGGCTGCAGGGGGCAGCCAGGTCTACTCCGAATCAGGGCACCAGGTCAGCGGCCAGGTCTACCCCTAAGAGGGGTGTTGCTGGAGTCCAAGTCTACCCCGAATCATGCCAGGCGCCAGGGCGCAGCCAGGTCTAGCGAGCCAGTCGGGGCGGAGACCAGGTCTACCTCGGCCACGGGCTGCAGGCAGCGCCAGGTCTACCCCTGAGCGAGGCAGCCGGGCGAGACAAGGCTCCACCCCGAATCAAGGGGAGGACGGTGGGAGGCCAGGGCTCCACGAATCGGGAGGACGGCAGAGGAAAGCGTCTCAACCCCTGATCTTGGCTGCAGGCTGTGGCTAGGTCTAGCCCTAGGTGAGACGGCCCGACAGCCGCCCAGGTCAACCCCTAATCAAGCCTGGCAGGAGGCGTGCCAGGTCTACCGAGAATTGGGGAGGACGGCGGAGGCCAGGTCTACCCCCACAGGGAGGACGGCAGAGGAAAGGTCTAAATCTGAATCTTGGCTGTAGGCGGCCAGGGCTCTGGCCTCTAGTCGGTAGGCGGCCGACGGGCGCCTAGGTCTACCATCAGCAGCAGGCCGCCAAGTCCACCCCCTAAGACAGGCAGTCGGGCGGAGAGCAGGTCTACCCCGGACCGGGATGAAGGCGGCGGCTAGGTCTACCCCTGAGCTAGGTGGCCGGGCGAGACCAGGTCTACCTCAACCGGGGCTGCAGGCCAGGTGTGCTCCGGAATCGGGAGGGACGCAAAGGCCATGGGTCTATCCCGAATCAAGGCGCATGGCGAGGCCGTGGTCTACTCTCGAATCGGGCTGCAGGTGCAGCCAGGTCTCATCTCAATCAGGGCACCAGGCCGCCGCCAGGTCTACCCCATAAGAGGTGTCGCCAAGTCCAAGTCTACCCCGACCAAGGCGCCAGGGCGGCGGCCAGGTGGTCTACCCCCGAAAGCCAGGCGGCCGGGCGGAGACCAGGTCTACCTGGCCACGGGCTGCAGGCAGCGCCAGGTCTACCCCCTGAGCTGAGGCAGCCGGGCGGAGACAAGGTCTATCCCCAATCACGGAGGGACGGTGAGTGCCAGGTCTACCCCGAATCGGGAGGACGGCAGAGGAAAGGTCTAACGAATCTGGGCTGCAGGCGTGGGCCAGGTCTACTAAGTGCAGGGCGTCACGGGCGCCCAGGTCTACCCCTAATCGGGCGCCGCGCGGCCAGGTTCACCTAAGAGAGGCAGCCGGCGGGAGAGCCAGGTCTACCCCGGATCGGGTCTGCAGGATGCCAGCTCACCGAATCGAGCGAGGCTGGGTCTACTCCCATCGGGGAGGCGGCTGTCGACGCAGCCGAGGCTGGCTGCTGACAGCGGCGGTGGCGCCCCATGTCTACCCGAATCGGGCTGCAGGGCAAGGGCTCCACCCCCAATGGGCCAGGGTGTCGCCAGGTCTCCCCTAAGACGAGGCAGTCACTGAGCCCAGGTCTACCCCCAATCGGGGCCAGGCGGAGGCCAGGTCTATCCCCTGAGCGTGGCGGGTGGAGACCAGGTCTACTCCCTGCCTCGGGCTGCAGGGCGGCCAGGTCTACCCCTGAATCGAGGCGTGCCGGAGCGAGGCCAAGGTCTACACTCGAATCGGGGAGGACGGTAGGGAGGCTGTCAGGTCTCACCCCGAATCGGGAGGGACGGCAGAGGAAAGGTCTAACCTGAATCTTGGCCGCAGGCTGCAGCCAGGTCTCCCCCAGGCGCTAAACAGCCGACAGCTGCCAGGTTCCCACCTCAATCGGGAGGACGGTGGAGGCCAGGTCTACCCCGAATCGGGCGGCAGGTGGCGGCCAGGTCTACCCCTTAGCGGTTCTGCCCCGAGGCTGGGTCTACCCTAATCGGGCGCAGGGAGGCAGCCAGGTTCTACTCCCTAAGAGAGGCGGCCGGCAGAGACCAGGTCTCACCCTCGCATCGAGCCAGGGAAGCGGCCAGTTCTACTCCTGACGGGCAGCCGGAGTCCAGGTCTACCCCGAATCGGGGAAGTAGGGCGAGGCCAGGTCTACCCCTACAAAAGGCAGCCGGCAGAGACCAGGTCTATTCCCCGAAATCGGGGCTGCAGGAGGCGGCCAGGTCTACTCCGACCGGGAGAGCGGGTAAAGGCCAGCTCTCACCCCAATCAGGAGAACGGCAGAGGCAAGGTCTACCCCTAATCTTGGATGCAGGCTGCGCTGTGGTCTACCTATAGGGCAGCCAGGGCGTCGACGGGCGCCCAGGTCTACTCCCCTGATCGGAGACGCAGGCGTGGCCAGGCCCACCCCTGACCGGGCGGAGGCAGGTAGCGCTGGTCTACTCCCTAAGAGAGCCGGCCGCAGAGACCCAGGTCCACTCCCTAAGAGCTGACGCCTCGCTAAGACCCCAGGTCTACCTCGAATCGGGGCTGCAGGTGGCGGCCAGGTTCACTCCCCTAATCGAGGCGGGGCCGGGCGGAGACCAGTGGCTCACCCCAAATCGATGCAGGCGTGCCAGGTCTTACCCCTATGCGGGCTGCCGGACGCCAGGGTCTACCCCAGAAAAGGGATCGTAGGGCTGGCCGTGGCTCCACCCCTAATCAAGGCGCAGGCGGAGAACAGGTCTACACCGAATCGGGCGCCATGCAGCTGCAGGCTCACTCCCCTACAGGAGTGCCGCTGAGTCCAGGCCTGCAATCGTAGGGAGGCGCAGGGCGCGCCCGGCTCCAATCCAAGGAGAGGTGGCTGGACGGAGACTAGGCGCCCACCCTCAATCGGGAGGACGGGTGGAGGCCAGGGTCTACTCCCTATGAGTGTGCTGCTGCCGGAGGCCAGGTCTACGCCTAAGCCGGGCTGCCGCGGGGAGGCCAGGTCTACCTCGACCGGGCTCAGGCGACGCCAGGTCTACTCCCAAAGCGAAGCGGCCGGGCGGAGACCAGGTCTACCCCGAACTCAAAGCTGCACCAGGCGTCCCAGGTCTACCCCTGCTGGCTGCCAACAGAGGCCAGGCTTTACCCCGGTAAATTGGAACGGAGGGCGGAGGCCAGGTGTACTCCCACCCAGGCTCGCACGCTGCAGGCAGCTGGCCAGGTCTACCCCCTGAATCAGGGCAGCAGACGGGCGGCCAGGTTCACACCTAAGACAGGCGGCCGGGCGGAGACCATGTCTACCCCGAACCGCTGGCTGCAGGAGGCTGCCAGGTCTACTCCCCTAAGAGAGGCAGCCGGCGGGAAAGCAGATGCCCTACCCGATTCGGGATGCAGGCGGGACCAGGCCCTACCCCCTAAGCGTCGGGCGGAGGCAGGCTCACCCCGGAATCAAGCTGCCAGGTGGAGGCCAGGTTCACCCCCGGACCTGGGCTGCAGGAGGGCTGCCAGGTCTACCCCCAATCGGAGCGTCAGGCAGCGCCAGGTCCACCCCTAAGAGAGGCCGTCGTGGAGGACAAGGTCTACCCCCTGAATCGGGGGGCTAGGATGCGCCAGGTCTACCCCTACAAGGCAGCCTAAGTCCAGGCTCCACCTCGAATTGGGGCTGCAGGGAGGCAGCCAGGTCTACCCCTAATCAGGGCGCCAGGTCAGCGGCCAGGTCTACTCCCCTAAGAGGGGTGCACGCTGGAGTCCAGGTCTACCCCCGGAATCAAGGCTGCCAGGGCGGAGGCCAGGTCTACCCCCTCGAGCGCAGGCGTCCCAGCAGAGACCAGGTCTACCTCAGTAGTCGGGGTCTGCAGGCGGGCGGCCAGGTCTACCCCTGAGCGAGGCGGCCAGCGGAGACAAGGTCTACCCCGGGCACCAATCAAGGAGGACGGTGGAGGCCAGGTCTACCCCGAATCAGGGGAGGACGGCAGAGGAAAGGTCTAACCCGAATCTTGGCTGCAGGCGGTGGCCAGGTCTACCCCTAGGCTGCAGGCGGCCGACGGCTTCCAGGTCTAGCCCTCGGGACCGAGTGAGGTAGGGCGGAGGCCAGGTCTACCCCGAATCGTGCTGCCGGCGGAGGCAGGTCTACCCTAAGCTTGAGCTGCAGGTGGCGGCCAGGTCTACCCCTAGGGCTGCAGGGCTGCGCCGAGGCCAGGTCTACCCCTAAGCCGGGCGCTGCAGGAGCCCAGGCTCCATCCCAAATCAAGGCTGCAGGCGGCGCCAGGTCTACCCTTGAGCAGTACTGCCCCAAAGGCCAGGTCTACCCTCGACCGGGCTGCAGGCAACAGCCAGGTCTACCCCCTAAGAGAGGCTGCCGGGCGAAGACCAGGTCTACCCCTAATCGGGGCAGCAAGGCAGGTCGGCTCAGCCTGACCGGGCTGCAGGGGCACCAGGTCTACCCGAATCAGGGCAGCCGGAGTCCAGATCTGCCCACTAAGAGTCGGGCAGCCGGAGGCCAGGTCTACCCTTGAGTCAAGGGCAACAGGCGGCGTCCAGGTCTACTCCCTGAGCGAGGCGGCCGGGCGGAGACCAGGTCTACCCTCGCCACGGGTTGCAGGCGCGGCCAGGTCTACTCCCTGAGCGAGGCAGCCGGCGGAGACCAGGTCTGACCCCGACCTAACTCAAGCGAGGACGGTGGGAGGCCAGGTCTCCCCCGAATCTGAACGGAGGGAGGAGGCCAGGGTCTAACCCCCTAAGCTGGGCTGCAGCGCGAGGCCAGGTCTACCCCTCAGCGAGGGCTGCCGCGGAGGCCAGGTCTACCTCGACCTAGGGCGCCAGGGCGGGCGCCAGGTCTACAACTAAGCGAGCGGCCGGGCGGAGAACAGGTCTACCCCGAATCGGGCGGCACCAGGCGTCCAGGTCTACTCCCTAAGTGTGGCTGCCGCCGGAGGCCAGGGCTACCCTGAATTAAAACTGAGGGCAGAGGCCAGGTCTACCTCGAATCTTGGCTGCAGGCGCGGCCCGGCCCACCCCTAAGACAGGGCGGCCGACGAAGACCAGGTCTACCCCGACCGAGGCTGCAGGAGGCGCCCAGGTCTACCCCTAAGAGAGGCAGTCGGGCGGAGAGCAGGTCTACCCCGATTCGGGGATGCAGGTGGGGACCAGGCCTACCCCCTAAGCGAGGCGGCCGGGCGGACACCAGGTCTACCCTTGAATCGGGGCGCAGGACTGCAGCATGGAGGCCAGGTCTACCCCGAATCGCAACGGAGGGCGAAGGCCAGGTCTACCCCGAATCAGGGCTGCAGGGGGCGGCCAGGTCTACCCCTAATTGGGGTGCCAGGCGGCGGCCAGGTCTACCCCTAAGAGGGGTGCCGCTGGAGTCCATGTCTACCCCGTATCGAGGCGTCAGGCGGAGGCCAGGTCTACCCCTGAGTGAGGCGGCCGACGGAGACCAGGTTTACCTCGAATTGGGGCTGCAGGCGGCGGCCAGGTCTACCCCCAAGCGAGGCAGCCGGCGGAGACAAGGTCTTCCCCGAATCGAGGAGGACGTTGGAGGCCAGGTCTACCCCGAATCAAGGAGGACGGCAGAGGAAAGGTCTAACCCGAATCGGGGAGGACGGTGGAGACCAGGTCTACCCCGAATCGGGGAGGACAGCAGAGGAAAGGTATAACCCGAATCTTGGCTGCAGGCTGCGGCTAGGTCTACCCCTAGGCGAGGCGGCTGACGGCGTCCAGGTCTACCCCGAACCGGGGAGGTAGGCGGCTGCCAGGTCTACCCTATGCGGTGCTGCCACCGGAGGCCAGGTCTACCCCTAAGCGGAGCTGCCGCAGGAGGCCAAGTCTACCCCGAATCGGGGCGCCAGGCAGCGGCCAGGTCTACCTCAAAGCGAGGCGGCCGGCAGACACCAGGTCTACCCCGAATCGGGGAGGCAGGCGGTGGCCAGGTCTACCCCAAAGCCGGGCAGCTCCGGAGGCCAGATCTACCCTGAATCGGGGCGCCAGGCGGCGGCCAGGTCTACCCCTAAGAGCGACGGCCGGCGGAGAGCAGGTCTACCCCGATTCGGAGCTGCAGGCGGCGGCCAGGTCTACCCCTAATCGAGGCGGCCAGTGGAGACCAGGTCTACCCCGAACCGGGGCTGTAGGAGGCGGACACCAGTTCTACCTCTAAGCGTGGCTGCCGCCGGAGGCCAGGTCTACCCCGAATAGGAACGGAGGGCGGAGACCAGGTCTACCCCGAATCTTGGCTGCAGGCGGCGGCCAGGTCTACCCCGAATCGGGGCGGCAGGCGGCGGCCAGGACTACCCCTAAGACGGGTGCTGTTGGAGTCCAGGCCTATCTCGAATCGTGGAGGCAGGCTGCAGCCCGGTCTACCCCTAAGAGAGGCGGCTGGCGGAGACCAGGTCTACCCCGAATCTTGGCTGCAGGCGGTGGCCAGGTCTACCCCTAAGAGAGGCAGCGGCGGAGAGCAGGTCTACCTTGATTCGGGGCTGCAGGCGGCGACTAGGCCTACTCCTAAGCGAGGCGGCCGGTGGACACCAGGTCTACCCCGGACCGGGGCTGCAGGAGGCGGCCAGGTCTACCCCTAAGTGTGGCAGCCGCCGGAGGCCAGGTCTACCCCGAATCGGGGCGGCAGCCGGTGGCCAGGTCTACCCCTAAGAGGGGTGCCGCTGGAGTCCAGGTCTACCCCGAATCGGGGCGTTAGGCGGAGGCAAGGTCTATCCCTGTGCGAGGCGGCCGGCGGAGACCAGGTCTACCCCGAATCAAGCCTGCAGGAAGCGGCCAGGTCTACCCCGAATCGGGGAGGACGGCGGAGACCAGGTCTACCCCGAATCGGGGAGGACGGCAGAGGAAAGGTCTAATCCGAATCTTGGCTGGGGGCGTCGGCCAGGTCTACACCTAGGCGAGGCGGCCGACGGCGTCCAGGTCTACCCCGAATCGAGGAGGCAGGCGGCGGCCAGGTCTACCCTATGCGGTGATGCCGCCGGAGGCCAGGTCTACCCCTAAGCGGGGCTGTTGCTGGAGGCCAGGTCTACCTCGAATCGGGGCGCCAGGCGGCAGCCAGGTCTACCCTTAAACGAGGCCGTCGGCGGAGACCAGTTCTACTCCGAATCGGGGTGCAGGCGGCGGCCAGGTCTACCCCTAAGCACGGCAGCCGCCGGAGTCCAGGTCTACCCCGAATCGGGTCGTCAGGCGGAGGTCAGGTCTACTCCTAAGAGAGGCGGCCGGCAAAGAGCAAGTCTACCTTGATTCGGGGCTGAAGGCCGAGGCCAGGTCTACGCCTAATCGAGGCTGCCGGAGGAGACCAGTTCTACCCCGAACCGGGGCTGCAGGTCTACCCCTAAGCGTGGCAGCTGCCGGAGGCCAGGTCTACCCCAAATCGGAACGGAGGGCGGAGTCCAGGTCTACTCCGAATCGGGGCGGCAGTCGGCGAACTGATCTACCCCGAATCGGGGCGCCAGGCGGCGGCCAGGTCTACCCCTAAGACAGGCGGCCGGCAGAGATCAGGTCTATCCCTATTCGGGGCTTAAGGCGGAGGCCAGGTCTACCCCTGTGCGAGGCGGCCGACGGCGTCCAGGTCTACCCCGAATCGGGGAGGTAGGCGGCGGCCAGGTCTACGCCTGAGCGAGGCGGGCGGCGGAGGGCATGTCTACCCCGATCGGGGCTGCAGGAGGCGGCCAGGTCTACCCCAAATCGGGGAGGACGGTGGAGGCTAGGCAAGGTGGCCGACGGTGTCCAGGTCTACCCCGAATCGGGGCGCCAGGCGGCGGCCAGGTCTACCCTATGCAGTGCTGTCGCTGGAGGCCAGGTCTACCCCTAAGCGAGGCTGCCGCAGGAGGCCAGGTCTACCTCGAATCGGGGCGCCAGGCGGCGGCCAGGTCTACCCCTAAGCGAGGCGGCCGGCGGAGACCAGGTCTACCCCGAATCGGGGTGGCACCAGGCGGCTAGGTCTATCCTTAAGCGGGGCAGGAGGAGGAAGAAGAGCAGACACAGGAAGCAGCACAAGGTTCCACCCTTCCCCGTATCTGCAGCCCCTCCCAAGTCCACAGGTATGTTGTCCCCATCACATGCAGCAGGTGGCGGGAGAGAGGAACCATGATTTTCACAGGGGTGACTCTTGGTGTTTCTGAGCTTTATTGGGCTAAATGTTGGTGCTTTTTTTTTTTACAGGGCCTGGATATTTATATTTTGCAGGAGGCTTTGGCTGAATTTTGGTCTTTGTGGGGTTTTTCTTTTGTGTCTTGGTGTGTGGAGAATTTTTGGGCTGAATCTTGGTGTTTGGGATGTTCTTAAAGACAGAAGATACCCAATGATTTCCTGAGTTAAACATAGGCAAGGAGGAACCATCAGCCCAAGGAAGTCTCCTCTTGTTTTTTCCCCAAACCAAGGTTTGTCATTCCTTAGGTGTGGGTGGATGAAGGAGGCAAGAAAGCCCCAGAGATCCTTGAAGACAAGGGGCTGCACACCCAGCCCAGGGGGCTGTGAGGAGGAAAGACTCCCTCTGAACCGGGAAGGAGTCCGGAGATCCAGGCAGAGCTCAGAGCTGGTGGAGAAACCTCATGGACGGGAGAAGCCCCATGAGTGCTTGGAATGTGGGAAGGGTTTCAGCTACAGCTTCTGGCTGATCCGGCAATAGATGATCCACACTGGTGAGAAGCCCTACGAGTGTGGGGAATGTGGGATGGGCTTCAGATGCAGCTCCCACTTGATTCAGCACCAGGTGATCCACACAGGAGAACGGCCCTACACCTGCTTGGAATGTGGGAAGAGCTTTGGGCAGAGCTCCATCCTGAGAAACCACCAGCACATCCACACTGGGGAGAGGCCCTACGAGTTTCCTGAGTGTGGAAAGAGGTTCCAGAGAAGCTCCCATCTTCTCCTATATGAGCGGATGCACAGAGAGGAAAAGCCCTTCCGCTGCCCCAACTGCGGGAAGGGATTCAAGCACAACTCCCATCTCACTGTCCACCGGCGCATCCACACTGGGGAGAGGCCCTACAAGTGTCCTGAGTGTGGGAAGAGCTTCTCACAGAGCTCAAACTTGATCCAACACCAACGGAGGCACCACTAAGGGAAGCCCTGTGAGTGCCTCGAGTGTGGGAAGAGCTTCGTGCTCTGCTCCAGCTCCATCCCCCATGGGAGGATCGGTGTTGGATGATCCCCAGTGACCCCAGTTGGGCAGAGCCCTGGTGATCCGTGCTCCTCGTGATCCCCGTTGGGTGGTTGGAAAGGGGTTGGCGAAATTTCTTTCCCTTCTTGTCCTGCTGTGATTTGGTTGGTAATAAATTCCCTCTCTGAGCCTAGGCTGGGTCCGTCGTTCCCGTTCGGTGTTCGGGGCGGGATCTCTCCTGTTCCTTCTCTCAACTCCCGGGCCTCTACTCAGCCAATCAGACAATGCGATGGAGAAGATTCAGCCAATCAGAGAGAGCAGCTCTGATGACGCACTGGTTGCCGTGCAGACCCGCAGCACCCAGTGTTCCCCACCCGGACCCCACCCTCCCCGCGCAAGCACGATCCCCCCGCGGGGTCCCCCCAAGTCCCTCCCCAGTCCCGTCCCACAATAAACGGCACCAGGGTGAGCTGGGAAGCTTTATTGGGAATACTGGGAGCAGCCGGATGCGGGCAGTGTAACAGCGGGGCTGGGGGGGACGTCCTACCAACCCCAAAATCAGTACGGGGATTGAGCGGAGGGTCCTAGCTGGGCTTGAGTCCATGGGGAGGGGCTGCAGCCACTGCTGGGTCAGGAGCTCTGTGGGCAAAGAAAATGGGGTGACACTGGGCTGGGAGCTCCAGGGGGAGCACACATGTTTTGGGAGGTAGAAGCCGAGCCCCATCACAAGCAAGACAAAGCCCAAGACAGAGCCCTCGATCCCCACCAGCACCTTGCTGCGGGTGTTGTCCGGCAGCACCTCTGGGGGGTCCGCAGGGGTTACGACATCTCAAAACCTCTCACAGACACCCCAAGCCCTTCTAACCACCCCTCCAATCGCCTCCAGCCCACTTAAGCCCTCCAAAAGCTCCTCCCAATCTCTTTCCAGCTTTCACAGGACCATAAAGACCTTCCTGTCCCTCTTAATCCCATAACCCCCT
Organism: Luscinia megarhynchos; assembly: GCA_034336665.1. NCBI lineage: Eukaryota > Metazoa > Chordata > Aves > Passeriformes > Muscicapidae > Luscinia > Luscinia megarhynchos. Next base: position 47,365 of record JAPFBE010000133.1, on the reverse strand, counting down.
CCCCGTTGCCTTCCACTGTCCCAGGATTCCCAAACCGTCTTCCAGTCCCTTCCCAGCCCCATCAGGACTCACCAAAACCCTCCCAGTCTTTTTCACTGCAAACCTCATTGCAAACTCTGATTTGCAATCCTTGATCTTTTTCTATCCCCTTCAGGCTCAATCAAATCCAACCCAGTTACAACCAGCAGCCCCAAACTCCTTCCCATTGCCCACCAGGGCCCCAGAACCCCATCCCACCCTCCCCAGCATCCTTCAAACTCCTCAGCCATTCTAGACCTTGGAACCCCTCTCCCAGTTTGAACCAGGCTATCTCAAACTCCCTCCCAGTTACTCCCAGCACACCCCAACCCCTCTCCCAGACCTCCTAGTGTCTCCCCCGGTCCCCCTGCACTGTGAAGTCCAGGCCATGCCCCAGTGCCAGCTCAGGGGGTGCTCCAGGCTGACGTGCTCCACTTGGCAGCTGGAGGTGACCCCATGCTGGGGGTTGGAGTTTCCAGCATCACCAGGAGCTGTTGGGTCCAGTCCCCATTGGGGACCAGGTCAGTGGCCACCACATGCCCTGAGAGCTCCTGCTGGCCCTGGAACCAGTTCAGCTGGATCTTGGCAGGGTCCAAATCCATCACAGATCAGAGTAGGCAGCCGGGGCAGGGCTGGGAGCTCAAGGGCCACAGTGAGATGGACACACTGGGGGGCACTGGGGGAGAGTGGGGACACACTGGGAGCAACTGGGGGGAACTGCGAGAGATGAGAGAGGGATGGTGTGCCACTGAGAGGGACTGGGAATGAAATTGGAGAGAGTGGGGCAACACTGGGAGAGAGTGGATTAGATTGAGGCAATGGGAGAGACGGTGGAGTGGGGATTGGAGTGGAAAGCTCTTGGCATGGACTGGGAGGGACTGGAGGGGGCACTGGGAGAAAGGGGTGAGATTTGGAGGGGCACTTGGAGGGCTCTGGAAGAGAGGGTGGAGGTCTGGGAGTGGACTTGGAATGGAATGGCTGTGGAATGAGAGGAAGTGGGAGGGACTCTGGTGCCACTGGGAGGGACTGTGAGGACACTGGTAGAGACTGGAATGGACTGGGAGAGTCACCGCAGTCACTTGGGGTGAGGGGGCATGAGGCTGGATGGATGGGTATCTTAGTTTGAGAGACGATTTAAAAGAGGGCACTCTGGAGTGAGTGTTGTCTGCTCTGTAGGGTTCCAATTATCCCTTTCCACCAATAGGAAATTAATATTAACAGATGAAAGTGAAAAAACTCTAACAGCTTATTAGTAAACAATAAGTCAACAAGGTAAGGAAAAAAAGCAAATAACTGCTAGATATTAAATTATCAGAGACCTTACCACCCACATGCCTGGGAAAAAGGGACCCAAAATGCCACAGAAAAGAAATCCCCGCTCACAACACACAGTACAGGTGGCACCGGCTTCTCCCTCAGGCTTAAAACCACCCAGGGGTGATCCTGAAGGAGATGGCCGGAGGCTCGCCTGGCCCTGAACCCCTCCCCAGCTGGGCTCTGTGGGCACGGTCCCAGCAGGGCGAAGCAGCGGGCTGAAGCCCTCGAGGCTGTTTTCTCTGCCAGCTCAGCCCGGCTCACAGCGTCTTTGGGCTGCAGCAGCACCGCTCTGCTCCTGCCGGCGCTGTGGAGCCCCCCAGGCTCCAACACAGCAGCTGCTCAGTTCAACTGCAGGCACGCCAAAGGCTCACACTGCAGCCTCCACCGAGCCAAGGAAAGGGAAAAAAATGCTTTGTCTGCCTTCATCAAAAGTGCTCTTCAGCCAATGTTGGGGTTGGCCCATCAGAGAAGAAGAAAACCTGGGCCTAAGGCTGTGGGAAAACCCTTGTAGTCAAGTGGTGTAGAGAATGTTACTCCCCCTAAAATCTATCCTGGAATTCCATCCCGTAATTACTGAATGCTAGCAACTAACTTCCCATCCCCCCTTATCGAAAACCCTGTTATCTTTTTTGGATTTCTATTGGCTCTTAAAGCCAACAAGTTGTGGTCCTTTTTTTGCCAAGAATTTTAAGATAATTGGTTGGTTTAAAAGCTGTAGTTTTATTGGTAGAAAAATTCAATCCTCTTTAAACCTATAAAAAGTCCTTTGTTATCTGATGTAGTCGGACATCGCTGTATTCTCCCCTTTGAAGAAAGTAAAGCTATCTTCATAACCAGTGCCCTTTGTCTCAACCTTTCTACTCTACTCCGCTAGTGTTTACGGCTGTAAGCCCGGCAGCCCCAAGTCCAGGAAATCTGGGCCTGGAGCTGCTAAGCTGTAGGAGTTGGAAAGCACCAATCCAGAAAAACAGCTACAAAGGGGAACAAAAGGCTCACTCCCAAGATCCCCGTTCAGTTATATAGATTGTTATTAGGGGAGTTTTCAGTTCTCTTTGTTACTGTGGTTGCTTTTCCCTGCAGAAATTATAATACTGTTAATCGCTCTTTCCCATTGGATCTCTCCCTCAGACCCTGCCTTAATCCCACCCCTGCCACGTGTATAAATATCCCTGCTTTACCCTGGACCCTGCTTTTTAGTTCAGGTCCTCATTTTGGTCTGCATGCTTTCTGTTTGTTGTTTTTCACCTCATTAAAGTTCTTTTCTGAACAATCAGATCAAAGCTGTCTCTCTCCATAAAGTCACCACAACCATTTCCCAGAAACCACTGGTCAGACTGTTCCGGACTTGACCAGGGGGTTTTGATCCAAAGCAAAAACCCACGATTGCACAGAGCAAGCCGTGGAAAACCCGAGCAGTGAGGCTTCAAAACGCCAGCACAGAGAACAAGGGCCTCTCCCTGCCCCGGCCCCACACACATCTGGAATCCAGGGGTTTACATACAAAAGCATTTCCTTGGGCGCAAAGCGAAGTTGTAAAGTTCACCATCACAGTAACTTTCTCAGCGAAATCGTGTATACAGCCAATCACATGTATCTATGTATAAAAGCAGGTACTGATTCCTGGGTGCAGCAATGTGCACGTAGGACAGGGGAGTGGAGAGGCTGAATGGACACCAGGAGATGTGGAATGTACGTGTGGGGCCACAGCTAGAAACAGGACTACGAGCACTGCTCAGCTTGTCACAACTGACATGGATATGTTAGCCATAGTAGGCTGCAAGCCTTGGCAAGGGATTTTGAAGAAGGAATTGAAGAAGAGATAAGAAGGTGCTTGGTACAGAGTGCTTAACCTGCAGTTTTATGGGGATTTTGTAATAGATACCTGGTACCTGGTTAAAGCAGTAGGGCATAGATTGAGCAATGATCTTTACAGTTATAAACTTAGTAACACTAATATGATTGGTCGCTATTTTTTAGTAATAGGTAAAAAAGTATATAAACTTTGCTTTGTGGATCAATAAACGCGGCTTCATGGCATATCCTGAAGACCCCGTCTCTTCATTACTACCATCGTCATGTACTGACAGAGCAAACCCTCAAAGGGGCTTTAACCTGATTCCCAGCTTTTCCGTGTTCAAGGGCTTTGACTGCTGGTTTGAACAGACTGAGATCTCATGAGTAATGCATTGTGTCTAGAGGAAAATATCGACTGTAATTTCTCCAGGTATTTGGCTCAGTGTCAGCTCAAGAGCCGGGCTCTGTCCCCCAGGTGCCCCTAGTCCCCAGGCCAGCTCTGAGCAGCCTCTCCTGGCTTTTTCAGCCCGGCTTTCCCCCGGCTTTCCCCAGGCAGGCACTCAGTGTTTCCGTGGTGCCCCTGCCCCGCTCAGCTCCCCGTGCTCTGCAAGGGTGCCCAGGCTGCTCTCGGTGCCCCAGGTGTCACTGACCGAATCAGTGATGGCCCCGGGGCCCAGGCAGAGCCGGGGACACAGGCCTGCCCACAAAGCCCTGGCACAGCTGGCCGGCCAATTCCTCCTGCCCGGCCAGCCCGGGCTGCTGCAACAGGGCTCTGCGGAGGCTGGGGCTGGGGCTGTCCCATGGCACTGTGGCCAAAAGCCTCCCGGGGGCTCTGGGCACGGCAGGGCCTAAGGCCACGCGAGTCCGGGGCTGTTCCATGCACGCTTCCAGGCTGTCCCTCTGCTGTCCGGGTGCGGGTGTGGCCCTTTGTGACACGGGGGTGTGTCAGGGCCCTCGGTGATGCGGGACATTGTGGTGCTGTCATGAATGAGAGTGTTTGAGATCGGCAAAATCAGTGGCAAGGGCATGAACAAAAGTCAGATTTAACACTAAGCAACAAAGCACAACAAGTTCTTGGCAAGATTTACTCTACTGCCTACAGGACAGCTAAGGCACAACAAGGAAAAGAAGCAACAACAAAACCAAACAAAATCCAGGTAAACAGAACAGAAATGAACTGAGAACTCTCTAGGGGAGTTTGGTGGGTGTGTGCTCTGTTTAGGTGCATGGGACAAAGACAGTGTGGGGAAGGATTAAAAGGAACACAGCTTAAAACTTCACAACACTGAGCAGCACTTTACCTTCTACCTGAAGCGAAATGTAACTTATACTTTAGGCCTAGAAATTCAATAGAGGAACAACACTGGACTTATACCTTGCCAACTTAAAAACTTAACCTTAACAATTCAACAAAGGAATAACACTTAACAGTATTTAACCTAACTCAGGCTATAACCTCCAAAGTTACTTAGCAAATTAATAGAAAAACAACACTTAGCTTATGACTTAGATTTAACAGCTTAGCAAAACAACACTTAGCAGCATTTAAGTTCATAACTATAACTGAACCTTGTTTACAAGCCTAACTTAGATATCCAAGGTATTCTACATCTAGGAAAGCTGTATTTCTCCCCAGATTTGCTGTAGCATATGTGCAGGGGGCACACACACACAGGAACAGTCAGTGCAAGTGAGGTACCTGTGAAAAATTAAACTTCAGAGCTCTGTGAAATCCTCACTTCAGATGTTTTTGCATTGCTTCCTGGCTGAAGGATTTGGCCTTGAGTGAGGGGATTGGCCCAGGACACGTTAGTTTCTGCAATCCTCCAGGCACAGCAAAGCCGAGGATTTGCTGGGTCTGAGAGAGCCCCCTCAGAGGGACACTGCTGGTCACAGCCCATGGTGGCCCAGGGGAGCTCAAAAGGTCTCCTTTTAGTTTCTGTTGATAAGGTCACAAAAGAGTGGTCTCAGTCATAATGATGTTCCATCCTGGCCACGGTTTGGAGTGAGGCACTTTCTCAAGAAGTGGGGGAATGCATCATCACACTGGGATCTCAGGGGTGCCCATGGCCTGGGTGATGCTGGCCCGATGCCAGGAACCTACCAAAGCCAGCTGACCCTGCCCCTCTCCAGCTGCAACAGGGGAGAGAAAATTTAATCAAGAGATCCTGGTTTGGGGTAGAGAGGGACAGATCCTCACCAAACAGCAAAACAAACATCAAAGACCCAGACTACGCTGAGGAACAGCGAGTAAATTCATTCCCAACCAAATCACAGCAGGACAAGTAGAAAGAAAGAAATCTCTCCAACCCCTTTCCCCCACACAAGAGGGGATCACCAGGACCACGGATCACCAGGGCTCTGCCCAATGGGGGTCACTGGGGATCATCCAACACCCTGAACCTCCCATGGGGGGATGGAGCTGGAGCAGAGCACAAAGCTCTTCCCACACTTGGGGAACTCACAGGGCTTCCCTTAGTGGTGCCTCCCGCTGGTGTTGGGTCAAGAGTGAGAGCTCCTGGAGAAGCTCTTCCCACACTCAGGACATTGTAGGGAGCCTCTCCCCTGTGTGGATGCGCCAGTGGGTAGTGAGGTCAGAGTTTGCTTGAATCCTTTCCCACAGTCGGGGGCAGCTGGGAAGGCCTCACCTCTGTGAATCCCAGCTCAGAATGCAGTGAGGAAAGAGCTGGTCTGAAACCTCTTCACACACTTGGGACACTCATGGGGCCTCTCCCCGGTGTGGATGCGCTGGTGAACTCTAAGGGGTGGAGTACTGCTCAAAGTTCTTCCCACATTCCAAGCACAGGTTCCTGTGAACCACCTGGTGCTGCATGAGATGGGAGATGTCCCTGAATCCTTCCTGCACTTCCCATACTCGTGGGGACATTCCCCCAGTGTGGATCCTCTGGTGCTGGATTAGCTTAGACCTGCAGCTGAAACCCTTCCCACATTCCAAGCACTTGTGAGGCTTCTCCCCTCCATGAGGTTTCTCCACCAGCTCTGAGCTCTGGATTTCTGGCTGCCTTCCCAGCTCAGGGAGGGTCTTTCCTCCTCACAGCGCTCTGGGCTGGGTTTGCAGCCTCTCCTCATGAGGGATCTCTGGGGCATTTCCTCCTGCTCCATCTGTCAATGCCTTGGGAATGAGAAATCCTGGTCTGGAGAAAAACAAGAGGAGAGGGCATTTGTCTGGAGGTTCCTCCTTGCCAAAGTGCAACTCATGAAGACATTGGGCATCTTGTGTCTCTAAGAACCTCCAAAACACCAAGATTCAGCCCAAAAATGCTCCAAACATTACTATACAGTTGAAAAACCCACCAAAAAGCAAGATTCAGACAAAATCCCCTCCAAAACATAAAGATTCAGCCCCTGCAAAAAACAAAAACACCAACATTAAGCCAAATAAAGCTCAGAAACACCGAGATTCGCCCCTGTGAAAATCGTGGATCCCTCTCTCTGGTCACCTGCTGCATGTGATGGGGACAACGCTCCTGGGGCCTGGGGAGAGGCTGCAGATACAGGGAAGGGTGGAACTTTGTGCTGCTTCCTGTTTCTGCTCCTCCTCCTCCTGTGTCCCTACTCTTCCTCACATTCCTCTTCCTCCTACTGTACCTCTTTCTCCTGCACAATCCCACCTTTTCCTCCCACGTGCAGTGTTTGACCATTTGCATTGGAATTTTTTCTGTATATACAGGGGTGACTCTAAGTGATGGCAAAATTTCAGTATGGGTTTTCAATGTTCACCAAAACTGGAAGAACTTTAAAGGTGACTTTAGCAGATAAAATAAGAAAAAAAAACACATTGTGGAGGGGCACATGTGAGTCATCCAATGGCTGCTCTGGAAGAGAAGCATCAGTTCAAGGCAGCCAGGAGAGGAGCTTTAGAAATCCAAATTAACACTGCTGGGGCAAAGTGTGGACAAGGTACCAGGGTCTTCTTTAGTGGGGGGAGAACTGGGTTGGTTCCCTCTGTCCCTCACCCCAAGCTCTGCCTGCTTGCACAGATGAAATTTGCACAGCTAAAGGCAGAGCCCACAGTGAGGATATATGACTGCAACAGAAACTGGTTAAGCAGCAAAGGGAAACAGCAAATGGAGAATGTTGTGAAAACTTTATTAAAAAACATGGGAGGCGGGAATCATCCCTCTACCCACCCCAACACATGCTGTCACTGTCTAGGTTATATAGGGTGTATTAGAGCACTGGGGGGTTTTTGTTAGTCCAGAGAAATCAGTTGGGAATCCTGTTAAATCTGATGATTTAATTAGAGAAAAGTGGTCAATTGATGCAGCCCTGGCAGGAGGGAGTGCCCAAAAATGGGGAAAAGATTAACAGACACCAGAACAAACCCTACAAATTCATGGACCAGCCCCTGGGAACCTTAATGAATTCATGAGGAAAAATTCACCAATATTTTGAGAAGCATATTTAAATTAAAAACTAAATATTATAATCATTAGTACTATTTTGATTAATATAAATACTATTATTTTTATTGTTGTAGTTGTTGTTCTTATTATTATTACTGCTATTATTATGTACTAAAGAATATATTATCAGTCCTCAAAATTAACAATTGGCCACCTCGGCTCCTGACCTTCCTGCAACCCAGGAAATGAAGAACAAGACATTTCACCATGGGATGGGATCAAGATTACCTATTAAGAGAAAGAGGAGGAGTTTGTGGAAAATTAAATGACTGAAACTGTTGTTTCCAAAGAGATGATAACTGAAAGTGGTGAAACAGATAACAAAGGAAACAAGAAAGTAGCTCATGAACCAGTTCAAATAGGAAAGGGATGGGAATGGGACTTTTCTTTGTGGTTCTGTAGCAGACCATGGGTTAAGCGAATGCTGTTCTTCCTCTGATGTGCTGCAGCAACTCTCATCTTTTCCCATGCACGACACTTTGCTGTGTGCAGCTCATTCAGCAGGTGAGTAAGGGGGATGCAGGGTGCAGCCAGGCCTCCTGATCCAGAAAGCGGCTACAAAAGGACAGGCAGTGAGGACACTGAGTATAATCCCAAAATAAAAAAAAACCCAGGAAGAAAAAAACAGGGTCAGGTAAGTAAAAATCGCCTTGGAGATGGTGCCAGAAACTTGTACATGAGAAAGCAATGGGAGAAATCCTCACTTTAAGAAAATATTATTAATTGACACAGACTGCTGCTCAGCCAAGCTCCTGCTCAACTCCTGAACTTCGAAAGGAGAAACACTAAACAGAGCCGTGAAAATGTCAGGATGTTGTACTAAAGGAGGGTGTATACTAAGGAGAACATGCAGCAGGCCGATCAGAAAACCTGAACCTTCCAAGTCTCTTCTTCATTTTTTAGGGAAAGGGAGAGGAAGATGCAGCCAGGAAAATGAGGATCAAAAAGGAGGCTACGTTTTAGAGACAGCGCATGACAAATGCCCATAGCCTCTCCCTTTGTTCATGAAAAAGTCACTTTTACAGGACTCCTCTGTCTCCTTTGTGCACACAAACCTCTGGCCATGTGAATTTTCCCGCACAGTCCCAGGGCCTCTTTCAAACATCCCTTGCCCAGCTCAGGCTCCTGCGAGACTCCAAGTAAGTCCGGGTCCATCCCAGACTCACCCCAGCTCCCACGCCATCCGGCTCCCGCTCACCCCGAGCTCCCAGTGGTTCAGGGCAGTAGCGGTTCTTAGCCCGATGCCTGGGCCGGGCCCAGCACAGAATTAAGCTCCTCAAGCGGGTTTCTGAGAAATGGCGGGAGCTTCGGGGGAAAAGCGGAGGAGTCCGTGCTGTGTGCAGAGCCTAGCCCTCACTGCGATTGGCTGATTCTGCCCGTCGTTCTGTAGCTGATTGGTCTGGCCCGAGGGACAAGCCTGACCCCCGGGGCCAAAGGTGCCATTGTGGCAGAGTCTGTGCTCGGGCCGGGGAGGCGTGCTTGACCAGAGCCCGGTGGTGGCCCGGTGGAGCTTCGGAGGCGGCCCCAGTGCATGTGGGAGCACCACTCAGTTCTCTGCTCGAGGGGCTGCTGCGCGGTGGAGGGGGCGGCAGGGGGCTCTGGCGGGTTTGTTGTGCCATGCCCAGCCCCTGTTCCCCCCTGGGCTGAGGGTGCTGCGGGAGTGGCTGCCAGCGGTCTCCCTTCCCGGTGGGGGCTCGGCAGGAGCATGGCAGACAGTGCTGGCTCGTCTCTTGTGGGTGGCACAGGGTGGCTGCCCTATAAGCCCGGGCTGTCGCGGGAAAAATTCATGTGGCCAGAGATTTGTGTGCTCAAAGGAGACAGAGGAGTCCTGTAAAAGTGACTTTATTGATGAACAGAGGGAGAGGCCATTCAGCATTTGCCATCGCGGTCTCTAGCGTAGTCTCCCTTTTTATCCTCATTTCCCGTCTGCATCTCCCTCTCCCTTTCCCCCACTGGCTGAGGTGCTTGGAAGGTTCAGACTTTTCAATCCGCCCTGTTTCATGTACCCCCTTAATAGCTATGCGCCTACTACAATGTTAATCTTACTGCTTTCATGCCCTCCTCTTTTTATTTCCTCAAGAATTATCTTTACAATATTTCATTAACATAGACTGTATCTCCTTTCCTGGGTCCTCTTTCGTTTTGGGATTATTCTTAGAGGAATATTGGATTTGCCTTTACAGACGCTCTTTGAATCTTTTGGTAGATAAGACCAGACGGAGAGATAAAAGAAACAATGAGATGGATTCTACTGATTGTTGAATGGAAAAGTGTGTTTGCCTTTACAAAGAAACTGTAGTTTGGCTGATAAATGAAATTGGATATTAAAGATGAAAGAAGTAATGGGGGAAAATGATAAATTATCTAAAAATTAAAAGGGAGGGTTATGAGTTAGAGGGAATCTCAGGTATCAGGCTTTCCGGGAAGTCTGTACCTCTCAAGTACCTCAGTGAATGGAGAAAGAGAGAGGGAAATTGGGCCGGGAAAATAGGATAAAAAAGAGGCTGCGTCCTCCAAAAATCTCAGACATCCCAGGGCAATGCCCCATGGCCTCTCCCTTTATTCGAATAAAGCAAAGAAGGATTCCTCTGTCTCATTTTTGGCAAAAACCTCTGGTGTTTTTGGATTAATTTTCCTGACATTCTCAGTGACCTCACTGCCTGTCCTTGTAACCTAATTCTGTAATTCCAATGATAAATGGGTACTTTGCCCTAGCAGTGTTAATTTGCATTTCTAAATCTCCTCTCCTGGTTGCCGGAAACCAATGCTTCTCCTGCAGAGCAGCCTTTGGATGACTCACATGTGGTCTCCCACAATCTGCTTTTAACTTATGTTATAACCCAATACCAGGGGTAGAAGGAATGCTTTAACCCTTCCCAGATCCCTATCCCATTGGCAGAAAGCCATAGGGGCCTCTTTCTCCCCTTATCTCTCCTGTTACCCTAACCTCGTGTCCCTATTCTATTGGCAGAAAGCCAATTCCCCTCCCAGACTCTTTCCTAGGAAAGACTGTTATCTGAGACCCTAGCCCTCTTTGTTTCCTGAGACCACCATGCAATAAACCAACCCTGAGAAAGACAAAGAGCCTCTTTTGGATTCCTCGTTTATCTAATGTAACAACTCTGGTTCCCTCAGAGTAAATGGCTAGGAGGGAGTCACAGTGATACAGTTGGCAACCAGCGTGTGGTCTTGAGGTAGCTCACAGGTAGCTAGAATTCCATTTCTAGGGATTTAATAAGCTTGTTTGTTTGTTCAACTACCCCCTACGCTTGGCTAGCTGTTTTACACAGCTCCCAAGCAGGGAGGGAGACAGCCGATAACTCGACTCTAAAAGCTGGAGAGAGCTGGCTGGGGAAGATAACACCCTTCCGCGAATCACCACGAGAAGCCGAGGGTCCGTCCAGGACAGGTAACGTCCCTCGTGGGAGGTGGGGACCCCAGAGGGAAGGGGATTCCCCAGGCCCGGAGGCGGCTGCGGCCGCGGCAGCAGGGCGGACTTTAGGACCCTGAGCTGCAGCGGCAGGAGCGCAACGGCTTTCAGTGACGGCCTCCCCACCGAGACAAGCGGGATCACTAAATTAACCCCACTCAAACCGGTGCAGCTGGCGGCTCGGCGTTGCGCAACTCCTGGGGGTGCCCAAAACCCCGTTTGAGGTGGCAGGCGTTCCCCGGAGCTGGCATGGCGGGCCACGTGTTCAGGATGCGCGAAACGCGACCGTGGAAAGCCCGCACTCCCTTTTCTGGCAGGTTTTTTAAATTGGGGTCAGAAAATAGCCGTTTCTGTTTGTGTGATTATTACGTGGAGGTATAGGATATTGTGCAAATTGCTCTGATAACATTACAATGGGCTCACATTTATCGGCACAACAAAGAGTATTATTTCTCAGCTTAAAGAACTGATAAATGCAGAAGATGTAGCGATTAGAAAGAAACATATAGAACAATTTGTATCTTTGCTTTCTAAAGAAATTCCAGATTTCAAAAAACAAGATATGAATTTGGTTTTATTTTGGGATGGCTTAGGAAATTTATTAACTTCTAAAATAGAGCAAGGTAATTCTACTACAGCTTTGTTCCTCCCTATAATTTTAAATATTCGCAAGCAATTATTACAATTAGAAAATAAAGAACAGTCACAGAACAATCCATTTGAACACTCCTTACCCACTCCAAATTCCCCTGTCCCTGAAAAAGACCCAAACTTTGTAAATTCTGAGCAGTCCGTCAAGAAATACTCTTTATACCCATCTCTTTCAGTGAATTTACCTCAAGAGCACAGTGATAATAATTCAAAACTTAAAATTCCTTTGTCTCACAGTGGGGGACCCAATTACACCTATAGCTTTCCCTAGTCACCTCTTCCTGGCTCCAGTTACAAATAACAATCCTACAGGCTACAGCGGGGCCCCGGGGAAGAGGGACAGCACAGCAGCTGAAGGAGGAGGGGAAGGGGAAGCAGACAGCAGCTGGGAAACACACGCAGCTCCTGCTTATAAAGACATGCCTAGCTCTGCAGCCCATAACTTAGAAGTAGACAATACACAATCAGCTGCTCCTGTAATCTATGTGAGTAGAAAAAATGGCAGGAGAGAGTATAAATCTTTCTCATATCAAGATAAAAAGGAAATTTGTAAAGTGCAAAGAGACTTTGGTAGAAGTAGCGAGATTTTTAAAGGCATGATGAAAGCAACTTTTACTTCAAATGAGATGGTACTTCACAATTGAAAAGATCTTTTCAGGTGTTTGCTAACTCCCTCAGAATATGATTTGTGGTTTAATATTTGGAAACGTTCTTTAGGGGTTCTTTTAACAGAGCTTCACCAAAGCCCTGGCAATTCCAAGGATTTAGAAGATAATGAATTTACACTTGATCATTTATGTGGTGAGGAGACTTGGCCTGCCCTGAAAAACAAGCTCGAGTATTATCCAAATTTTTTTGATAACATTTGCAATATAGCAGAAAAAAGCTTTAATAAATTACCAACAGTTGAGATAAATGGGAATTATGTTAATATAAAACAATATGTTTCTGAGAATTTTTTGCAGTTCATAGATGGATTGCGCACACAGGTGGAAAGACAAGTGCATGATCCAGCAACCCAGGCTGAATTGATAAAAAAGATGGCACAAAGAAATGCCAATGAGGCCTGTCGCAGAGTCATTTTAAGTCTTCCTATGTATCCTGAAGCAACCCTAGTACAAATGATAGAAGCCTGCGCCAGTAAAGCAGAACTGTTCAGAGCACCAGAAAGGAATCCAAGGCCAGCACCATCCAAACTTGCAGCAGCTGAAACACCACGAGCAAGGAAGCAACCAGTGCCATCTGAACAGATGCAGCATATCACCTTCTTCCAGTGTAAAAAGCAAGGACATTTCGCTAGGGAATGCCCTTTTAACCAGAAACAAAAGAAGTCCAACAAACAAAAAAACTAAGTTTACAGCACGTGCCTGCTCTTAACACCATAACGCGCAAATATATAAATTTCGCACTACTGTGGCGAAAGCCACTCTCTTAAAAACAAAGGGGGAGGATGGGATAAAAGATGTGGGTATGTGTTGGCAAAGTAATATCAAAATCTTATGAGTGCTTAGCAAGTAGTTCTGGAGCAATAGATGAAATGGAGATGTTGGCAGTGTTTGACATAGACACTGAAAATAGTTATGTTAAGGTTTGAGGCCTCTTCCTTTGTTTAGATAATACCAAATGCCACAAATACCAAAGGGCCAACAGACATCCTGCCCCAAGCCTGGCAGGAAAGGTCTCAAGATAAGGGTTACAGATAAGAAAGCCATAAAACATGGTAATTTAGTAATTCCTATAGGTTGCATGCAAATATTAGGAAATTAGTATATTGTATTAGATTGGTTATTGGAAATTATAATATTCATCATGCGAAAAATACTTATTGGATTGTAAACGGAAAATCGCTCTCTCTTACTCTCTTGCCTTCTTGCTCTAAACTCTCTCTAAGCTCTCTCTTATACCCACGCCCTATAATAAAATACTAACCAGAAGAACAGAATATATTAAGCTTCTGAATCTGTCCTGAGACCATCCGACAACCCAATTCCAGCTATGCAAAACAATTTAAAGGTCAAATGTTCTGTTAACCAGGTCTGGCAGCCTTGCGGTCGTGTCAGGCTGGAGACTACTAAAGGTTTTCATTTCAGGACTACTGATTGGACAATTATTACAGTGGATCTGTCAAGCAGCCTAGTAGATGTGACCACATTGCACATGGAACTAGAGAGTGAGTATTTTGTTGTTGGAGACACAGCACATACACCCTTAGAAATTGAAGTAGCTCCCATGGTTATGAAAGGAAAAATATCCTGTCTCATAATATTAGCATGCTGTTCTCAGCCACCATTCTACCTGGGCAAAGGGCAAATTTTAGCCCAGGCCATTCCCATTCCAGCGGAGGTCACAGCAGATGGGAAATCACCTGAGGCCTACTGGGCAGAAGCGGTGGGTGAGGAAAAACCTTCTTTGGCATGCAACCTAACACATGGATCTGATCATCTCCATGCAGAAGGGGTGCTTGATACAGGGGCAGATGTGACAATCATACCCGGAAGGATATGGCCGTCACACTGGGAACTGCAGCCTGTGGCTGAAAAAATTCAAGGTACAGGAGGAATTAAATTAGCTAAAATATCAAAAACCATGGTGCAAATCAAAGGGCCAGATGGGAGATTGGCTAGTGTCCGTCCATTTGTAATAGATTACAAATGTCCCTTGTGGGGGAGGGACTCCCTGTCCCAGTGGGGAATTAAAATGATTATTCCTAAAACTCCTCGGGATTTTTAGATTTGGCTACTGTGGAGCACTCTGCCCAGAAATTAACATGGCTAAATGACACTCCAATTTGGGTAGCACAGTGGCCAATGAAAAAGGAAAAGTTCAAAGCGCTTGAGGAACTTGTGGAGGAGCAATTACCAAAAAACCACATTGAAGAAACCACAAGCCCTTGGAATTCCCCCATCTTTGTAATAAAGAAACTAGGGAAGGACAAGTGGAGATTGTTACATGACCTCAGAGAAATAAACAAAGTGATTCAGGACATGGGCTCTCCTCAACCTGGGATACCATCCCCAACAATGTTACTCCGAGATTGGCAATTAGCTGCAATAGACATCAGAGATTGTTTCTTCCAAACCCCTCTACACCCTGAAGATGCCCCAAGGTTTGCTTTCTCAGTTCCCTCAATAAACCAAGAAGCCCCAATGAGGTGGTAGCACTGGAAAGTATTTCCACAAGGCAGGAAGTGCAGTCCTACCATCTGCAAGTGGTATGTAGCCTCATTGCTGTCCCCTGTGCGTTTACAAAGAAGGGAAGCAATAATTTTACATTATATTGATGACGTGCTTGTGTGTGCTCCCAATAACTTGATACTCAAACACACACTTGGCCTAGTGGTAAAAGTTTTAACCTCTGCTGGATTTCAATTGCAGGAAGACAAAGTTCAGAGGATGCCACCTTGGAAGCATCTGGGCTTGGAGATTACTGCACAGACCATAGTCCCACAAAAATTAGAGATCAATTATAATCCCAAATTCCTAGCAGACCTCCATTCCCTGTGTGGGTCTTTAAATTGGGTAAGGCCCTGGCTAGGCCTCACTAATGAGGACCTACAACCTCTTTTTAATTTATTGAAAGGGGAGAGAGAGCTGGTTTCTCCCAGGGAACTGACCCCAGAGGCAAAAACTGCAATCGAAAAGGTACAAAAAGCTTTGGCAGAGAGGCAGGCTCACCGTTATCAATCCAAGCTGCCTTTCAAATTCATTGTTTTGGGAAAACTGCCACACCTGTACGACCTAATATTCCAGTGGATCGAGGGGCAGAGACACTCACTCTTAATCATAGAATGGGTCTTCCTCTCCCATCAAAGGTCCAAAACCATCATTCAGCCACAAGAGTTGATGGCTCAGCTGATTCAGAAGGCAAGGATGAGCTGTGTGAGCTGGCTGGTTGTGACTTTGCATGCATTCACCTGCCAATCAAACTTTCTGAGGAGGGAATGAACTCTCCTGAAAGGCTGACCAAAGAGATGTTTGAGCACTTGCTCCAGAGCAGTAGCAGCCTCCAAATATCTCTAGACAGCTACAGTGGACAAATATCAGTCCACGGCCCCGCTCATAATTTGTTCAATGAGGAATTCCATCTCATTCCTCGTGCGAAGAGGAGTTCGGACACCACTCAAAACTCTCACAGTGTTCACAGATGCATCAGGGGCCTCTCATAAGTCGGTGATGACTTGGAGAAATCCACAGACTCAGCACTGGGAAGCTGATGTTGAGTTTGTGGAGGGTTTGCCCCAAATTGCTGAGCTGGCTGCAGTTGTGAGAGCCTTTGAGAAGTTCTCAGAGTCATTTAACTTGGTAACCTACTTAGCTTATGTTGCTGGAGTGGTGTCTAGAGTGGAGCAGGCAGTTCTCAAAGTTATTGATAACGAGCATCTCTTCAGGCTGCTCTCAAAACTAATCTATTTAGTTTCACATAGAGAGCATCCCTTCTATGTGATGCATGTAAGATCACATATCGAGTTGCCAGGAGAAATCGCAGAAGGGAATCGAGTGGCAGACTCCCTTGCAGCCCCAGCTGAGAAAGCACGCTTTCCTGACATCTTCCAACAGGCAAAACTGAGCCACCAGCAATACCACCAGAATGCTCCAGGTCTGGTCTGTCAGTTCCAGCTAACACGGAGTCAGGCTCGAGCCATTATGGCCACCTGTCCCAGCTGCCAGCTCCAGGCCATGCCATCACTGGGTTGGTTAAACAAATGGGGCTTAATCCCCGAGGCTTTGGCAGCTTGAAGTGTGGCAGACAGACATCACACACATTCCTAGCTTTGGACGCCTCAAATATGTCCATGTAAGCATTGATACATATTCAGGTGCAGTTTATGCCTCTGCCCATGCAGGAGAAAGGGCTGTGCATGCCAAACAACTTAGTGCAAGCCTTATCAGTGTTGGGGATCCTTAGGGAAATCAAAACCGATAATGGCCCAGCATACACAACCAAGGAGTTCCTGAAATTTGTCCAGCAGTGGGGAGTGGAACATAAAACTTGCATCCCCCACTCCCCCACAGGCCAAGCTGTGATTGAGCATGCCCCCCAGATGCTCAAACAGGTTCTGGCTAGACAGAACAGTTCAACTGTGTGGATGTCTCCAAAGTAAAAGCTCTGCAAAGCCCTGTTCACTATCAATTTCTTGAATTGCTCATTTAAAAACATGAGTCCTCCTGTGGTGCATCACTTTAACAGCAGTAAGCAGTTCAAATTGTCTCAGAATCCACCAGTTTTGATTAGGGACCCAGAAACATGGGAAACCAAAGGTCCCTATGAGCTTGTTATCTCTGAAGGGGTTATGTGTGCATATCCAACTCCCTCAGGCCCTAGGTGGATTTTTGTTCCAAAAAATCCAGCTCCAGCAGGAGATGAGAAGTAAGTAACCGTTGCTTCGAAAAGAAGACGCCACTGGAAATAAGAGAAAAGATCTTCACAAAGGACTACATTCCGGCAGACAAAGACTTTTAATGTGTTTTAAAATGTTTGCTTTTCCTTTTAGAGAAAACTTACTCTCCACTCAACTCTGTGAGAAACCCCTTCCAAGTTGTCTTCTTGTTAACGGTGAACAGTTTGGCAGCAGCCTGGATCGTCCCTCAGCCACGTCAAAACGTTTGGGTGACCCTGGCACAGACGGTGCAACAGGAAAACATATGTCTGTCCACTGCAACAGCAAAAAATCCTACGTCCACCTGCCTGGCAGGAGTCCCATTGAAAGCTGGAGAATATTCAGGCAGCTTTGAAATACAAAAGCCCAATGAACTTCCCGAGTCACACACCATTTCATTTTACAAAAATCCTAGGCAGCAGGCTGTAATAAGTAAAAACCCCATAGAGGAGTTGCTGCCAACGTTGCCCAAAGCAGATCAGGAACCCCAAGAATTAGAGTTATTGGGTTCCTACCCAGCACAATACTGCATTCATTTTAATATCGTCCCAAAACCTACTGACACTAACGAGTTCCATCTTATAAGACAATTTCATAGAGAATTCATGGCCAAAAATTGGTGTAATACTTTAACCCATATTGCAATGGACACCCCAACTTATTCAAGTCCCAAAAGTCTCCCAAAGAGATTGTTTTTGATTTGTAGAGACCGGGCATGGGCAGGGATTCCTTCTCAGCTTTTAGGAGGGCCATGCACCTTCGGGTGGTCATCCCTGTTAGCACCCAATGAAACTTTAATTAGTGACTGGACTCACAAGGACAAAATGGCTGACAAAATACAAAAGAGAAGTGCTGACAAATTGGATCCAAACTGCAATGCTGATATTTTCCATTGGGCCAAATCAAAAAGAATAGCTGTGTCCGTGTTTCTTCTATGGGTCACAGCAGCCAAAGCTCAAGGTGAATTAGGTCACTCATTAGAGTGTCGGGTTGCAAAACTCGCAAACTTAACATCAACCGCCATCAGTTCCCTCCTAGAAGATGAGGAAATTACCAGGCAGGCCACACTCCAAAATCGTGCTGCTACAGATTTTCTTCTGCTACCGCATGGACAACTATGCCAGGAGTTTGAAGGACTTTCCTGCATGAATCTGACCTCAAAAGCTCCTAACGTCCACGCTGCCCTTCAAAACATAAATAGCCTGTTGGACAAGTGAAGCAAAAATCAGAAAATTCGTTCAATGAACTGTTCAAAGGCTGGGGGTTCTCAGGGTCGTGGACTTCTATAATTAAAACAATTTTGTTTTTCTTTATTATTCTTTTTCTTGTAATAATGGCCTTTGGGATCCTATGTCACTTAGTGTTCAAAGCTATTAGTGGTATCATTCCTTCTACCTCCATAGTCAATTACATAAAAAGGAAAAACATAGAACAATCTAATTCTCCCACCAATTACAAATGGTGGGCAAGATCATAATTCAAGTCAAAATAAATCTAATTCGTTCCCCCACTTATTAAACAGAAAACAGGGAGATGTTGTGACCCAATACCAGAGGTATAAGGAATGCTTTAGCCCTTCCCTCCTGTCCCTATCCTATTGGCAGAAAGCCAAATTCCCCTCCCTGACCCTTTCCTAGAAAAGACCGTTATCTGAGGTCCTCTTTCTCTATTTGCCCTGGGACCACCATGAAATAAACTACGAACTTTGAGAAAGGCAAAGACCCTCTTTTGAACCTTTGTTTATCCATGCTGTGCGTAACTCCTTCTTAGAGACTACCACAGTAAATAGCTAGAAAGGAGTTACAGCATTCCAGCAGTGCTCTTGCAGATGATCGTGAGTCATAGGGTGGTGTAAGAGTCAGTCTGAAAGTTTCTATGATCTGCCTCACGACCATCATCAGAGACTGGGACCTGAGATTGCACCACTTGCCCTGAACCAGAGCTCCGGCCTGGCCCAGGTGGATGCTTGCAGGCCAAGGACTGTTTGTAGCTGTGCCTGGTGCTTGTCATGGTACGCTGCAGGGTACTGGTTATCGCACCCTGTCCCCGCACCTGCGTCATGGAGCTACGATCTCCACATACAATAGTCCATAAATCTTCCCACCTTTTGGCCAGAAGCCACTCGCTTTGGAAAAGGACTATAAAAAGTTACTTTCTTAGAGAAGACTTCGAGGTCTCTTTCTCCCCTACGGATTGAAGATGCGTCTCGTCTCATCAGATGGCCACGAGGATGCATCCTATCTGTTGGTAGCTATATCCCATCCCTCTCTCTCTCTCCCCTTTTTACTTTATCTATCTCTCTCTCTCTCTCTCACACACACACACACACAAAACTTGATTGCTAGAACGCAATAAACTGTATTACTGCTTTCTGCTAAACAAACCTGAGTCTCTTGCCTTTGTCTTTTGCACCCTGGGGTCGAACAAACCATCATGACTCCTGCTCGGGTTGAGTGGATCGTGACAGGGAGGGAAGAACCTTTTCTAGAAGGGTTTTCACTTTACTGTCTCCAAAATTTTGGTATTTGCCCAATCTATCACCATTTTGCGGTGGAAGACACCCTTTAGTAATAAAAAAATCAAAATGGTGCGATCACTGAGGCTGTAAAAGACCTCTAAGACCATTCAGTACTCCTGGATGACACCAGAATACAGGATTAAACACAAAAGATTTTCTGGGGTTGAAAGTCAACAAATCCACTCACACCAAGGAATTCCAAATGTCTGTTTGTATCCCAATGAATTTTCCTGCCCCTGTGTTCCTTAAGGTGCCCACAGGGAGAAAAGAAGATTCAGAACCCTGCAGACAGGTGTCTTCCCAAAATGATTCACCAGGACCACGGATCACCAGGGCTCTGCCCAATGGGGGACACTGGGGATCATCCGACACCGATCCTCCCATGGGGGATGGAGCTGGAGCAGAGCATTCCACACTCGGGGCACTCACAGGGCTTCCCTTAGTGGAGCCTCCGTTGGTGTTGGGTCAAGTGAGAGCTCTGTGAGAAGCTCTTCCCACACTCAGGACACTTGTAGGTCCTCTCCCCAGTGTGGATGCGCTGGTGAACTCTCAGAGTGGAGTTCTGCCCAAAGCTTTTCCCATATTCTAAGCAGGTGTAGGGCCGTTCCCCATTGTGGACCACCTGGTGCTGCATCAGGTGGGAGTTGTCTCTGGATTGCTTCCCACATTCTCCACACTCGTAGGGCATTTCTCCAGTGTGGATCATCTGGTGCCGGATTAGCTCTGAGTTGTAGCTGAAACCCTTCTCACATTCCAAGCATTTGTGGGGCTTCTCCCCTCCAGGAGGCTTCTCCACCAGTTCTGAGCTCCGCTTGGATCTCTGGCCACCTTCCTGGCTCTTCCTGGAGTCTTTCCTCCTCGCAGCTCCCTGGGCTGGGCTTGCAGCCCCTCCTCATGAGGGAACTTTGGGGCTTTTCCTCCTCCTTCATGCATCCATGCTTTGGGAATGGAAAATCCTGGTTTTGGAGAAAAGCAAGAGGACAGGGCCTTGGGCTGGGGGTTTCTCCTTGACCAAATTAATCTCATGAAGTCATTGGGCATCTTGTGTCTGTAAAAACTGTCAAAACACCAAGATTCAGATCAGAACTTCCCCAAACATAAAGGACACAGATCTAAAACTACCCAAATAGCAAGACTGAGCCAAAATCCCTTCCAAAATATAAAGACTCAGGCCCTGCAAAAAACCAAAGCACCAACATTTAGCCCAATGAAACTCAGACACATCAAGTTTCACCCTTTTGAAAATCGTGGATCCCCCCCTCTCCAGTCACCTGCTGCATTTGGTGGGAGCAATGCTCCTGGAGCTGGGGGAGAGGCTGCAGATACAGGGAAGGGTGGAACCTTGTGCTGCTCCTCATCCTGTGTCCACACTTTTCCTCAATCCTCTTCCTCCTATTATTCCTCCTCCTCCTGCACAATCCCACCTTCTCCTCCCATGTGCATCCTTTGACCATTTTGTCCTTCAGCCCTGCTTCTCCTTCCCTTCTTCTGCTGCCCCCAGGCCCAGCAGCCACTGCTGGCTCCCTCTTCCCCTAAACCCACAGCATCCCAGCGCAGGGGCAGGGACGGAGCCGGGGCAGCTCGGGCTGGGGCAGCGCTGGGCTCTCGGCCGCTCCCGCCCGCACTCGGTCCCCACTGCAGCCGCTCCTGCCACGACAGCGCGGGGGGGCCCGGCCTTGGCTCTGCCCCTCCCACCTCCCCAAATTCCCCTCGCGGGGCGTGCTGGGGCCCGGAGGGCACAGGTGGGCTCCAGGTGGGGAATGCTGTGAGCTGCGGTTCCCAGCACAAGGGATGATGATCCCAGAATACCTCTGAAGTGTCCCTTGGGAGCGCGTTGAGGGAGCTTGTACATTTTCCCAGAGGTAGTCATGGACATGGACACCCAGGGAGACAATAAGGGAAGTCCACAAGCGATTTACACAACAGGGGATGGGTGCTGCTGGTGTGCTGGGAAGGGATTGGGTGAAAGGAGCAGGAATATGGTTCAGGAACGAAGCAGCAGCAGAAATCTATGTGGTAAGAAAAAAAAGATGATGGAAAAGTGGAGGAAGAGAAAAACACTGAGGATGGGGATGTTTCTCAGCAGGCTCTTATCCTCAGAAGTTGCCAGCTGCTCCAGATCCCTGGCTGCCAGGCCAGGCAGACAAGGAGGTCAGGATTTCAGGGGGTTTCTCTGTGCTGGGGAGCGGCAGCAGCGAGTGCAGAGGGGCAGCACCGGGAGCACGGGCTGAGGCCCGTGGGGAGCTGAGGGGGCCGGGCCAGGGCTGTGGGGAAGCCGGGGCTCAGCGCCGGGCGCTGCCTGAGCACAACACCCCCGGGCAGGGCCGGCAGTGGCCCCCGGCCCCCAGGAGGCTGCGGGACACCCCGGCCTCTGCCCGGCCCCGTGGAGCTGCCGGCCCTGCCCACCGGGGGGCATGTTTGGACACTGCGGCAGGACAGGGAGCGGCTCTGGGATACGGGCTGGGGAGGGCAGGGCAGCACAGGGAGCAGGAGCAAGGAATGGCTGGGACATGTGGATGGGACGTGGAAGGATCGAGATCAGCTTTTAAGCATTCTGTTTGGGTCACTGCAGAAAGGAATGATTTTGCAGGAAGCTCAGCACCTGTCAGAGGATGAGCACCCCCAGGCACTGAGGGGGGCTGCAGGAGGGGCAGAAAAAGCCCCTGGAGCAGTTAGTCAGAAAGGCACAGCAGGTGAATGCAAGAAGAGACAAGGAAAAGGCCAAGGTGAAGGCAAAGGCCATGGCAGAGTTTCTAGTGAGGGATGAACCCAAGGGCCCAAAGGGGCCCCAGCACACAGAGGATGGATTTTGAAATGCAGGAATTTTTATTTGCTTCTAATTCTGATGGTAATTTACTGGGAAGGAATTTGATGACTAAATTGGAATGCAGATTAATATTGGAAAAGGTGATACAGAGGCTAGTTCTGTTGTGCCTTTATGTCAAATGTCTGGCAAGGCCTATGCTGAAGTGAACCCAGAAGTGTGGGCAGCTCCAGCAAAATAGTAAACTGAGATATGGAACCTCTCCAAAGTACTTTGAAGCAATCAGCACAAGTGGTGGCTAAAAGCAATATCCTATTCCAAGGGAGGGAAGGAAGGGCTCACAGCCTGTCATTGAGTTCTTGTCAAAGGCAGGGCTTTTGGAGCCAGGGAACTCTCCTTAAAATAGTCCTTTCTTGCCAGCCAAAAAACTGGATGGATGGACACCAGGAGGAAAGCAAACTTTTCAAATGTTAAAAACAAGATTAACTGAGCCTTCAGGCCTGCCCTATCAAACACGGGAAAAATCATTTGAATTATAGGTGGATGTTAAACAGGGCTATGCCAAAGGCATTCGTGTGCTAAAATGTTTAACCCAGTGGCCAGAGTGGCCTCACTCTACAAAATTGTGCAGCCACAGATTTAATGGGACCTGAGGCCCAAAAAGTGATGGCAGGAGGATCTCCTGTTGCTCAAGGCTGTCACCAAGTTAAAGCTTTGATAACCAGAAGAGCCTCTACATGAATAAGCAGTGTTCAGTTATTGCAGAATGAAACTTGTTCAGTGGCACTGGAGGATTTAGAATTGAAGACAGGAGAAGGGTTGAACCCAGCCTCCTGTTTGAACAGCCTACACAGGGGCTGGGAACAAACCCATGGCTGCATTCCAGTGACAGCTCCAGAGCCAGGACAGGAGAAATTGATGAGACATTCCCTGGCCTGAGGGACAAAATGTGTTCATGGATGGGTCTGCAAGGACAGGAGAAAGGAAAAGAGTTCCAGGACACGCTCTGATTAAGGAAAGGGAATTAGACCAAGACTTACACTCTGCCTGAGGAGTGCAGAGAAGCACCACTGGTGGCCAAGTGCCGTGGCGCATCCCAAGTGTCCCTGAGCACAGAAACAGCCCCAGCACAGCTCAGCACGGGGGGACCCCTCACCCTGGGCTCAGGGGCTCTCAAGCCCTGCAGATTTGCACTTCCCGGCTGCAGCAGCAGCACGGGAGGCCCCACTGAGCCTGCACTGAAGGCAACGCAGCAGCAGCCAGGGCTGCACAGCGGGGGAAGCCCCTGGGCCTGCCCACACATCCTCTGCTCAAATCCTCTGCCTGGTCACCCTCCTTTGGCATCTCCAGCCTCTGGGGCCAATCCTTGCTGCCATTGCTGCAGCCTGGCTGCTTTCTGTGCCTGCACTGCCACAGCTGCTGGGGAACACAACGGCACAATTCCACTCTGGCTATCAATCACACTCACACACTGGGCTGCCTTGGATTCGATTGATGGAAAATACACCAATTGTAAATTTTTAAAAATTTATTTCTCTACTCAGGCTTGGTTTGCCTTTACATAGGGAGAAAGGAATTTTAAAGGGTTTTTCAAAGGGCTGTTATACCACTCAAGAGAGATGAGTTTAACATCTCAACAGACTGGGAATAGCCCAAAAGCCAACCACAAATGTAACGACCATTAACAAAACATTAAGGACCATCATCAAACATCAAGGAACACTCACCTCTGACACAGCACCTGGCAGTGCTGGAGACACCTGGTCTGCAAAAAAGGCTGAGAAGGAAATTCAGGAGTGGGACCTAAATAACATCAGAAGGACAGACGCGGAGGAAAAGATATCCGGGTCCAATAGTAAAACCAGATACTAAGAACTACGCAACTTGGAAGCAATGAACATCAAACCAATGTATTTCAATGGAGTCTGAATGTATGAACCTTAGGAAAAATCCGGTAGAACTCACGTGTCATGAAATTATTTTCTCTGCACACCCGGGCTATGTGTGGAAAAATTATTTCTGTTGCACATCTGCGCAAGAATCATCAAATAATGCCTTGACTCTCTAGCATTAAAGATTTCAAGTAAAAAGTGGATTGTGGGGGGCCATATGTGAGTCATGCAATGGCTGCTCCGGAAGGGATGGAACGGTTCCAGACAGCCAGGAGAGGAGCTTTAGAAATGCAAATTAACACTGCTGGGGCAAAGCATCCATTTCTCATTGGAATTACAGGGAGTGAGGTCACTGAGAATGTCAGGAAAATTAATCCACAAACACCAGAAGTTTATGTCCAAAAAGGAGACAGAGGAGTCCTTCTTTGCATTATTTGAATAAAGGGAGAGGTCATGGGCCATTCTTCTGTGATCTCTCAGATGTTTGGAGGATGCAGTCTCCTTTGTACCCTATTTTCCCGGCTGCATTTCCCTATCTCCTTTTCCATTCACTGAGGTACTTGAGAGGTACAGACATCCCGGAACGCCTCACACCTGTGATTCCCCTCTAATGTATAATCCTCCCTTCTAATTCTTACAGAAGTCATCGTTTTTCCCCATTGCTTTTTTTCTTCTTTCAATATCCTGTTTCACTTATCAGCAAACCTACACTTTGTTTGTAAAGGCAATCATCTTTTTCCATTCATCAAGCAGTGGAATCCATCCCATTGTTTCTTTTATCTCTCAATGCTGGCCTTATCTACCAGCAGATCCACAGCTTCGTTTGTAAAAACAAATCCAACATTTCTTTCAAGACTAATCTCAAAACCAAAGAGGACCCAGGAAAAGAGATTGAGTCAATAGTAATTAAAACATTGTAAACACAATTCTTAAGAAAATGAGAAGAAGAGGGAGTGAAAGCAGTAAGATTAATATCGTGGTAGGGGTGCACATTAAGGGGGACATGCAGCGGGTGGATTGGGAATTCTGAAGCTTCCAGGTACCTCAGCCAGGGCAAAGGGAGAGGCAGATGCAAATGGGACAATGAGGCAAAAAAGGAGTGTTTGAGAGACATATTCAAACATTTTAACACAGTTCCTCCCCCATCCCACCTTTTTCAACCATGTTCAGTTGTCCCAGTCCTGATAATTTGTTACTTTTCAATACATTCAACAGCTTTCCATTCCTTCATTAGTTAAATATTAACATTAAAACAAGTCTTCAGCATTGGTATCACAACACAATATTCACTTAAAAAGATCTCTACTTTAGCAAAACTTCCTTTACAAAACTCAACCTTTTAAAACACGTAGAATTCACTGTAACAATTGCTAAAGCCAACACTGTAACATATCTATCACAGTGGCCTTGAGTTTAGAGCCAGGCTTGGGCTAGGGAGTGTGACTGGGGCTGCCATTGGGCTTAGGTCCAAGAATGGTGTTGGCCTTGGGGCAGGAATTGGGGCTGAGTTTGGGAGTTCAAGCTAAAGCTGGCGTTGGAGTGTGGGCTGGTGCTCAAGGCTGCACTTAGGGCTTGAGACTGCCATGGAGGCTTGGGCTTAGAGTTGCAGTTGGGGCTGGCTTTGGGCTTAGGGCTAAACGTGGCATTTGGTTTAGGGCTGAGCATTTGGCAAGGGGCTGGAACTGGGGTTGGGCTGTGCAGTTAGGACTGGGTTTTAGATTAAAGTTGGAATTGGGGTTAAGGCTAAATGTGCCATTTGCCTTAGGCCTGGCCTTGAGGTTGGCTCTGGGGCTGCACCAGTCTGGCACTGGGATGAGATTAAATCCAGGAGGGTGAGTGTGTCTCACCATGGAGTGAGACTGAGATCAGGATCAGGGTGAGACTTTGGGACCGAGCACTCGTCCAGACAGACAGGGGAGATGTCACTGCAGGATGTCCCTGGCATCGTCACAGCCCTGCTCAGGCACCACCAAAAGGCAGCAGGAGCTGGCTGGTCCCACATCCAGGTGGTCCCAGCACCCAGAATATCCCTCTGGCCAGTCTGTTCGGCTGTCCTAGACATGCTCCCTCCAGCTCTTTGTCACCTCCTCGATGGCAGAGCATGAGATATTGAGTGGCTGAACACAAGCGGCTCCAGGACACTTTCTTGCTGGGACACGCCTCTGGGAACAGCTCCTTGGACACGGCTGGGCTCCCCTTTTTACTTCCAGGCATTTCCTGCCCATCTGCATCCTCAGGGATGAGGCTGTTTGTCTCATAGCCGTGGCTCTGAGGGAGCAGAGATGCCTGTCCAAAGGGCTGCCTCCCTCTGCACTCTGGCAGCTCTCACCGAGCCTCTGCCAGGGGTGAAGGCTCTGCAGAAATATCCCAAGGCTGCAGATCTCCCTCACCCTGCTCCTCCACTGCTGACACCACAGAGTTCCCTGCGCATAGGAACACCACCTTTTCCTCTGGAGGAATCTGTTCCAGCACAGCACCAAGGGTCTTCTGCTGTGGCACCACCACATCATCCTTAAAGTCGTGGGCTGGGAAGTGACAGCTCCTGGCAATGGCTGCTGTGTGTGTGGCTGCAGGAAACCCCTTTTGCAATGGCCTTGGTCTCCAGTTCTGCTTTCTGGATTTTCCTGTCCAATCTGCATGCTCAGGAAGGAGCAGGTTACAGTGATACCTATGGGGAAAGAAAACAGAGGATTTGGAATAAGAGAACAAGGAACATTATTGCGTCAAGGTAAGAGAAATATAAAAAAGTTTCTAAAGTGAAGTCAGTAGCAGAAGTAAGGTGGTGTAGTGGTTTGAATTCGTCAATTTTAATATATTCATTTCCTGCTGTCAGATAGGATTAGGAGCAAAAGCAAGGCAGGTTTATAACTTATAGAGTTTTACGGAAACTTTTATTAACAACCCAAAGGAATAATAAAATTTAAAAAAACCTTGTCTCCGGTTTCAATACAGGATGTGACCAAAAGTATGCATTTTATTAGCATCTCTTGAATCCAGGTAGGGCAGTGATCTTATCTCTGTTTGAGATATTATCTGCTAATGGGCCATCTATTAAAACCAGGTGGGGCAGTCATCTTTATCTTTTTCACAACCCATCCTTCCTCCAGGGATATATCATCTGTTAATGGGCCATTGAGTCCCACTGCATTACTGATAAAATTACATCATCCCATTGGGATATGCCCCAGCCAGGGGGAGGAGACAAGCTTTTCCAACCTAGATAAAAACTGAGATTTGGAACATCAGGGCAGCCTTTTTTCCCTGATTCCAGAGAAAAACCACACCATTCCACATCATCACTGGAGCTTCAGAGGAAAGCTGCACCCTTCTACACGACCACTGCTTCAACTGAACCACGTCTGTGACTCCAGGAGGACTGCAGCCACCATTTAATAGGACTGCTACCAAAATCCTAACTGATGGAGTGTCAGGTTGTATTCAGACTTGGTGAGTGTTTTGGGTTTGTTCTTTGCTCTTTGTCATACTGTATTTGTATTTTAATTTTCCTAGTATAGAACTGTTCTTCCTATTCCTGTCTCTTTGCCTTAGAGCCCCTTAAATTCAAAATTATAATAATTTGGACAGAGGGAGTTTATATTCTCCCTTTTAAAGAGACACTCCTGCCTTTCGTAGTAGACACCTGCCTTTAAACCAAGACAGGAAGATTTTGGGTCTGAATCTTGGTCTTCGGGAGGTTTATACAGATGCAAGTTTCCCAATGATTTCCTGAATTGAACTTGGGAAAGGAGGAACTCCCAGTCCATGGAGTTTTCTTCTTGTTTTTTTCCCAAACCAGGAATTTTCATTCCCAAGGCGTGCGCAGATGGAGCAGGAGGAAAAGCCCCAGAGATCCCTCATGAGGAGATGAAAACCCAGTCAAGGGAGCTGCAAGGAGGAAAGACCCTCCCTGAGCTGGGAAGGCGGCCGGAGATCCAGGCAGAGCTCAGAGCTGGTGGAGAAGCCTCATGGAGGGGAGAACCCCACAAGTGCTTGGAATGTGGGAAGGGTTTTAGTTACAACTCGCAGCTGATCCAGCACCAGAGGATCCATACTGGGGAGAAGCCCTATGAGTGTGGGCAATGTGGGAAGGGCTTCACAACTATTTCTTATCTGCTGCAGCACCAGGTGATCCACACTGGAGAACGGCCTTACACCTGCTTGGAATGTAGGGAGAGCTTTAGGTGGATGTCTGGCCTGAGAAGACACCAGCGCATTCACACCAGGGAGAGGCTCTACCAGTGTCCTGTGTGTGATAAGAGGTTTCAGACCAGCTCAGATTGCCTCCTACATGAGCAGATTCACACAGAGGAAAAGCCCTTCCGCTGCCCCGACTGCGGGAAGGGATTCAAGCAGACCTCCCATCTCACTGTCCTCCAGCGCATCCACACCAGGGAGAGGCCCTACAAGTGTCCTGAGTGTGGGAAGAGCTTCTCATAGAGCTCTCACTTGACCCAACACCAACGGAGGCTCCACTAAGGGAAGCCCTGTGAGTATCCCGAGTGTGGGAAGAGCTTCGTGCTCTGCTCCAGCTCCATCCCCCATGGGAGGATCGGTGTTGGATGATCCCCAGTTACCCCGTTTGACAGAGTCCTGGTGATCCCCTATTCGGTGGGGTGAAGGGATTGTAAAGATTTCTTTCCCTTCTCCTTTTACTGATGTGATTTGGTTCATTTTCTGTGCCCAGGCTGGCTCTGTGATACCTGTTTTGCTGTTTGGTGAGGGTCTCTCCCCATTTAACCCAAACCAGGAACTCTTGATTAAATTTTCTCTCCCCTGTTGCAGCTGGAGAGGGGCAGGGTCAGCGCGGCTTTGGTAGGTTCCTGGCATCGGGCCAGCATCACCCAGGCCATGGGCACCCCTGAGATCCCAGTGTGATGATGCATTCCCCCACTTCTCGAGAAAGTGCCGACCCAAACCGTGGCCAGGATGGAACATCATTATGACTGGAGCCCACTCTCTTGTGACCCTATCAACAGAAATCCAAAAGGAGACCTTTGAGCTCCCCTGGGCCACCATGGGCTGTGACCAGCAGTGTCCCTCTGAGGGGGCCTCTCAGACCCAGCAAACCCTCGGCTTTGATGTGCCTGGAGGATCATGGAAACACGACGTGTCCTGGGCCGATCCCCTTACTCCTCAAGGCCCGATCCTTCGGCCAGCGGGAGATGCAAAAACGTCTGAAGGGAGAGGATTTCACTGAGCTCTGAGGGGAATTGTTCACAGGCACCTCACTTGCACTGACTGTTCCTGTGTGTGTGTGCCCCTGCACATATGCTATAGAAAATCTGGGAGAAATACAGCCTTCATAGATGTGGAAGAACCTTGGATATCTAAGTTCGGCCTGTAAGCAACTCTCAGTTATTGTTATGAACTTACTTAAATGCTGCTAAGTGTTTTTCTTTTGCTAAGGTGTTAAATGTAAGTCATAAGCTAAGTGTTGTTTTTCTATTAATTTTCTAAGTACAACTTGGAAGTTATCGCTATAAGTTAGGTTAAATGCTGTTAAGTGTTACTGCTCTGTGGAATTGTGAAGGTTAAGTTAAGTTAGATGTGAGTTCAGTGTTGATCCTCTCATGAATTGCTAGGCCTAAGGTCTAACGTAAATTACTGAGGGTAGAAGTTAAAGTGCTGCTCAGTGTTGTTAAGATTTTAGGCCCTGTTCCTTTTAATCCTTGCCCACACTGTCTTGTGCCCCATGCACCTAAACACAGCACACACTCACCCAGACTCCCCTAGGGAGTTGTCGGTTCATTTCTGTTTTGGTTGCCTGGATTTTGTTTGGTGTTGTTGTTGCTTCTTTTCCTTTCTTGTGCCTTAGCTCTCCTGTGTAGGCAGTAGAGTGAATCTCGCGAATGAACTTGTTGTGCTTTGTTGCTTAATATTAAATCTGATTTTTGTTCATGCCCTTGCCACTGATTTGTAAGACATCTCAAACACTCTCATTCATGACAGCACCACAGTGTCCTGCATCACCGAGGGCCCTGACACACCCCTGTGTCACAAAGGGCCACACCGGCACCCGACAGCAGAGGGACAGCCTGGAAGTGGCACGGGGCAGCCCCGGACTCGTGGCCTTGTAGCCCCTGCCGTGCCCAGAGCCCCGGGAGGCTTTGGCCACAGTGCCAGGGACAGCCCCAGCCCCAGCCTGCAGAGCCCTGGGGCTGCAGCCCGGGCTGGCCGGGGCAGGAGGAATTGGCCGGCCAGCTGTGCCAGGGCTTTGTGGGCAGTGGCTCCGTGTCCCGCTGGAGGCCGGGGATGAGGGGTGTCCCTCAGGGCTCTGCCTGGGCCCCGGGGCCATCACTGATTCGGTCAGTGACACCTGGGGCACCGAGAGCAGCCTGGGCACCCTTGCAGAGCACGGGGAGCTGAGCGGGGCAGGGGCACCACGGAAACACTGAGTGCCTGCCTGGGGAAAGCCGGGGAAAGCCGGGCTGAAAAGCCAGGAGAGGCTGCTCAGAGCTGGCCTGGGGACTAGGGCACCTGGGGGACAGAGCCCGGCTCTGAGCTGACACTGAGCCAAATACCTGAGAAATTACAGCCGATATTTCTAGACACAATGCATTACTTTGTATTTTCTCAATGTGACTTTTTATGAGGGAGCATTTTCAATGTTCATTTTACTTTTTTTTTTTACCCTTTAGAAGGAGTTCCATCGTATTTTGTAATGTGTGAGGAGGGATGGGTTGGGAAAGGTTGTGGGTAGCAGAGTTTTTTATTCAATATGTTTTCAAATCTGAGATGTATCAAGTCCAGACTTTGACTCCAGCAGCAGTGTCTGGTTCCAGATTTCTCTGCTTTTCACAGTGAGATCTCAGTCTGTTCAAATCCAGTAGTCAAAGCCCTTTGAACACGGAAAAGCTGGGAATCAGTTTAAAGCCCTTTGAGGGTTTGCTCTGTCTGTATATTCCACATCTCCCCTGGTGTCCGTTCAGCCTTTCCACTCCTGTCCTAAGTGCACATTGCTGCATCCAGAGTTCAGTACCTGCTTTTATACATAGATACATGTGATTATTGTATACACGATTCTCATGGAGTGAGTTGCTGTGATGGTGCATTCCATGATCCTGTGCTTTGTGCCCAAGGAACGTTTTTGTATCTAAACCCCTGAGCCCAGGACAGGATGTGTGTGGGGCCGGGGCAGGGAGAGGCTCCTTGTTCTCTGTGCTGGCGTTTTGAAGCCTCGCTGCTCGGGTTTTCCGCGGCTCGCTCTGTGCACCGTGGGTTTTGCCCGGACATTCTGACTGGTGGCTTCCCTGGCAAACAGCTCTGGGGAC
Organism: Luscinia megarhynchos; assembly: GCA_034336665.1. Classification (NCBI taxonomy): domain Eukaryota; kingdom Metazoa; phylum Chordata; class Aves; order Passeriformes; family Muscicapidae; genus Luscinia; species Luscinia megarhynchos. Next base: position 15,906 of record JAPFBE010000133.1, on the reverse strand, counting down.
TTTTATGGAGACAGAATGCTTTGAACAGATTGTTCAGAAAAAGAACTTTAATGGGGTGGAAAACAACAGACAGGAAGGCGTGCACTGTGCTAGAAACGAACCGAAAAAAAGCAGGGTCCAGGGAAGAGCAGGGATATTTATACACTTGGGTGCAGGGAGGGATTAAGGCAGGGTCTGAGGGAGAGATCCAAATCCAAACAGCAATTAACAATATTATAATTTCTGCAGTGAAAATAAACAATAGCAACAAAGAGAACTGAGAACTTTCTAGTAACAATCTGCATAACTGAACAGGGGGATCTTGGGATTGAGCCTTTTGCTCCCCATGACTACAAAGGTTTTTCCCACGGTCTTAGGCCGAGGATTTCTTTTCCTGCTGAGCCAACCCCAATACTGGCTGAAAAGTGTTTTTGATGCACACAGATAAATTACTTTTTATCCATTTCCTTGGCTCGGGGAGGCTGCAGCATGAGTCTTGGTGTGCCTGGAGGTGAGCTGAGCAGCTGCTGTGTTGGAGCCTGGGGGCTCTGTGCCGGCAGGAGCAGAGTGGTGCTGCTGCAGCCCAAAGCCGCTGTGAGCCGGGCTGAGCTGGCAGAGAAAACAGCCCGAGGCTTCAGCCCCGCTGCTTCGCCTGCCGGGACCATGCCCGGAGTTCAGGGCCAGGCGAGCCCTGGGCTTTCATCTCCTTCAGGATCGCCCCGGGTGCTTTTTAACCCTGGGGGAGAAGCCGATGCCACCTGTACCACTCCGAGACCTCCACCCTCTCTCCCAGTGCCCTCCCAATGCCCCTCCAAATCTCTCCCCTGTCTCCCAGTGCCCTCTCCAGTCCCTCCCAGTCCATGCCAAGTGCTTTCCACTCCAATCCCAACTCCACCATCTCTCCTATTGCCCAAATTCACTCCACTCTCTCCCAATGTTCTCCCACTCTCTACAGTTTCGTTCTCAGTCCCTCTCAGTGGCACACCACCCCTCTCCCATCTCTCCCAGTTCCCCTCAACTGATCCCAATATGACCCCACTCTCTCCCAGTGCCCCCCAGTGTGTCCATCCCACTGTGGCCCTCGAGCGCCCAGCCCAGCCCTGGCTGCCTGCTCTGCTCTGTGATGGATTTCTACCCTGCCCAGATCCAGCTGAGGTGGTTCTCAGGGCAGTGACCTAGTACCCAATGGAAATTGGATTTCTACCAACTCCTGGTGCTGCTGGAAACCCTCCCCAAGTGTGGGGTCATCTCCAGCTGCCAGGTGGAGCACGTCAGCCTGGAACAGCCCCTGAGCTGGCACTGGGGCATGGCCTGGACCCTGCAGTGCGGGGGGAGTGGGGGAGGTACTGGGGGGCTGGAAGAGGGGTTGCGGTTTGCTGGGAGTAACTGGGAGGGAGTTTGAGATAACCTGGTTTCAAACCGGGAGTACAACTCAGAGGTCTAGAATGGCTGAAAAGGGGATTGAAGGATGCTGGGGAGGGTGGGATGGGGTTCTGGGGATCCTTAGTGGGAATTGAGATGGAATTTGGGGATGCTGGGTGTAACTGGGAGGGATTTGAGGGAGCCTGGAAGGGCAGGAAAAAGATTAGGGATTGGAAAGCAAGGGTTGGAATGAGTGAGGTCCGTTATGATGGAAAGACATAGTACTAGGGCATGGAACCTGGCTGCGAAAAGGAATAAGTTGTGCTATTTTAGATCCAGCTGGTATAGTCACTGGAGGAGCAAATATTTTAATCATGATTCCTATAGGACCTTGATAATCAGCATCAATACAACCAGGAAGCACAAATATGCCTTGTTTGCATGCAGATGATCTGCTGAGAGACCGTTCCCAAGGGGTCCAGAACATGTGGATGGAACGACATGGACTTTGTCATCAGATATGACTATTGTTGCTGCCACGGCCAAATCGACTCCTTCACTTCCTCTGGCTGCAGTGGCGAGTTCATGGAGACAGCCATAGCCCGAGGATATTTCTTCCCCATGTCCATCGGTCCACGGGATGCCAAGCTTCCCAACAAAAGGAGTTCCATCTTTCTTAAATCTTGAATGACATTCTTCTGCTCGATGTCCCCATTTATTGCATCGCATGCATTCTCCAGGAAAAGCATTTGGAACTTGACTTTCTACTGGTTTGTGTTTTTTTCTTTGAGGACAATTCTCTTTCAAATGTCCTACCTGCCCATAAGAATCACAAGCCCCATTCATTCCTCGATTACCCTCTCCTTGATTTGGAACTTGTTTGAGGGCAACAGCCATAGCAGAAGCACGAATTTTTCCCTTTTCAGCTTCCCATAATAATGGAGCCCTATTGCATACTTCAACCATTTGAGCGATAGATGCACTAGGTTGAAGATTAGCTATTAGCCGCTCACATGCTTCATTGGCATTTTGAGTTGCCAATTCCTTTGTTAATGTTTGTTTTAATTCAGGAGGCACACTGGGGGCATTTTCTATGGCTTCTCGAAGACAATCTACAAATTTCATGAAAGGTTCTTCTGGTTCCTGCATAATTTTTGTGTAAGGACGTTGTGGAGTTCCAAGTTGCAGCAATGCAAGAAATGTTGCCAATGTTGCATTTTGAGTTTGAGTCAATATATGACTGTGAAGGGCAGCTTGTCTTTGAGGATCACGGTAAAGCCCTGTTCCCATCATCTGATCCAGGCTAGCAAATTTAAGTGGGTCATCAGCAGGTAAATTAAGATTATTCAGCATCTTGTCTTCCAGTCATTCTTGCCATTTATTTAACCATAACATATATGCTGCAGGTGTAAGCACAAGCTCCATGATTGCCTTAATATCTGTTGGCACTAGGCATGTATATTTAAATATATCTGATTCCTTACTAATTTATTCTCAATGTCATACTGCATAACTGTTTTTTGCAGCTGACCGACTGTTTTCCAATCCAAGCCTTCCCATCGGTCTCCTTGTGCATCTCTTACTACTGGCAGAGTAAGAGGCATTAAAGTAAAATCTCCTGTTAACTGAGCATTTTCTATAATTCCCTTCCAGAGTTTACGATTATTAAATGTTGGATTTCTAGGTGGCAGCATAGGTTCCTCACTTCTTTTCTGCTCAGTTTTTCGCCAGGTGCCTAAAAGTGAATCAAGCAGTCCCTCTCCTGCGTTCTTTTCTGTGTCTCTTCCATCGCTAAGCCAAATCCTCTGTTCTTTAGTAATTGCTGCATTTTGTCCATACTTTGATTGTATATAACTATCAGCCTCTTCTATAGTCCATTCTCCTGCCCTCACCCTTTCTAGGACCCAATGTCTTTTATTTTGAGGTTCTGCTAACTCAGCAGAAACTTGTTCTTCACTATTCCTGTAGCTCTCTGTCTCATGCAATTGTTCCTCAACACTCTTCAATCCTGTTACAATTGCATCATGAGCCTTTTTATATGCTGCCTTCACATCACTTTTCTTAGAACCAGCATCAAGTCTTTTCATTGCAGCTAATAATTGTGTCATGAGCTTAGCATGTTCTCCCAAATTCATCCCTTGTTCTTCAGGGAGTGGCACATTTGTTGGATCAACCTCCATAGGAGAAGCATTGGGCTCTGCAAATTGGGGTGAATCTTCTCCTGTCCAGGGGGGTAAATCCTCATCTACTGCTCTCCAGGCTTCTTGATCTGCTAGCGAGACTGAAACTGGAAAAACCTCTTTTTCTGGACCCATTCGTCTGTCATCTACTTCCACATATCTTTCCACTTCAGAGCTCACATCTTGTTGTGCTTCAGCTTCTCTCCCCCCTTGTCGAAACACTCCCCTCAGAGCCTTCTCTACATGTGCCTCCCCGTGCAAGTTTTCAATCACCAAGCATGCCTCCCGGTAAATTTGAGCTAATTTCTTAGCTTCAGGAGCCCTGAGCTGTACCTGCTCCCATAATTCTTTTCCCACTTTCTCCCAGGTGCTAATATTAGACATCTGAGTAGTATCCATTAACAGTCCTTTTCGCCTGCACCATAAAAGCGAGCTTGCAACTGCAGCTTGATCCAGCCGTTTATCAGTCTTGTCTGCAAATCTCATGAGGCTGTCCAGCACAGCGTGCTCCACTGCCGATGCAGCAATTCCCATCCCGCTCCCCTGACTCACTGGTCAGCTGTGGCCACGCCGCGCCTCTCTCGGACACCCCGGTCGGCTGTGCTCACTGCACCGTGCAGGAATGCCTCGCCCTCGGTCCGCTCTGTCTGACCCAGCATCAAGATCACGTCGGGGGTCACCAGATGTCGGAGCCTTAGTTAGGAAAGAATCTTCATGGTGAGATGAGAAAAGTCTCACACATCAATATGGTGGAAGTCTAATCCATTTGTTAATAGTACAGTGCTTCTTTTATACTTTAAACGTTATTGGAAGATGCAAGGCCAGCAAACATATCATTGGTTAGTAAGCATCATCCATATATTACTTGTTATTTGTTGATTGGTTTCACGTGTTTTTAGGGCAATTTCTCCACCTCTTGGCTCAAGCAATCTAGCACCCTAAGTCAGTCACGTCTCTTCTACCTATTTGCTACTTTTTTATATTTTCTCAGCAGGTCTACCTTCTTACTTGCTACTTTAATGTAACTTCTCAGTAGTCTACTTTTGCTGCTCTAAGTCTTTCCCATCTGCTCATTGTTATTACCTTGTATCTCTTTTATGAATAGCTCACTGTCAGTATTCTCTCCGAACAGTAGAGAATTATGCAGTTTTCTTGAAGTCAGAGTCTCTCATATTCATGCAACACAGCCAGAGCCCCAACAGAAGTCTAATGGACTTCTCAGAAACTCCAGATTAGACTAAAAAAAAGAGAGAGAGAATCAGGAAAACCTATTGGTTTGGTGGGAAACAGTATTCAGGGCAAGGGGACGTGTCCACTGAATGAGTGACCAAACTGGGCTCACATGAGGCATGTCAGTTTCCAGGACAACTAAAAGTGCCCTGTCTAGTGAGCAGTCAGAACAGTAGAGAGGCAGGAAAGCCTGGCTGGTATGACACCCATGGCATGCCCCCATCTTCGCCAAAGAGCACATTATTTTCATACACCATTCTCAAGGACTGAAAGACCAATGGACATAAAACCTCAGGGCACCCTTTTGCTTGATTGACCTTCACCAGTGACACCACTGCTCTACTCGGTTTTGCCCTACACTGCTCCTCCCTTCACAGCTAAAAGCCTGTATCTTCACAGGAGTCGTGGCCTGGAGGCAATGAAGGAAGAAGACCTCTGCCCACTTCCAAACTGTGCCACAAAGTGTGCCCATCCCTTTGTCTCCCCATGGTTTAGAAACACCTGACCATTAAGAAGCAAATTTAGACCTTGTTCACATGGTGAGAACAAAAAGAAGCTTTCTAAAGTGTGAAGGTTACAAAGAATTTATTTTGACTATCAATCTAAACAAAGTAGAAACTAGAAATCAGAAACTACAAACTAGAAGCAAGAAACTGGAAACTGGGAACAACAAACAACAGTGGCCTCTTCCACGGCTAGTATCTTCTGTCGGCCATAAACCGCTGTGCTGCCATGATCAGAGGTGTCAGGCTGGATGTCGGCTTGGCTGACGTTACAAAGGGGTGCTGCCCAAAGAGAAAAAGAAGACATGAACTTCTACTTTCCTCACAGGCTGAAACAGCCTTTCTCTGACTACCAGAAAGAGACAGAAACGAGGGCATTCTGTGCCACTCTGTCTCCACGTCCAGGACCCTGCTACCACAGGCAGCCACAGCTCACAATCCCACAAAGGCATGAAGCCAGATGTCTTCAGTTTAAGAAGCTTTTGTCTAGGTGACCTTGAAAGGCTCCTTGCAAGCCCATCCCAGGCCAGGATTCTCCTTGCTTTCCCTTTGAAAAGCCCCCAGACTGGAGATTCTTAGGAGCAGGGCCCATGTGACGCCTTGGACTCAAGCCAGGAGGAGCCCCTGGCAGCGGGCAGCTGGCGCACCCTGCAGCCGCTCTGCCTTTTACCTGCAGAAGTTCCTGGGCAGACCAGCGTGTGTTCTCGTCTATCTGCAGGCAGCAGCGCAGAAAGACTCGCAAGCAAGCGCACTGCTGCCTGGGCTTCTGCAGCTTCGGGGTGACCCTGCTGCTGATCAGCTGTCGAACCTGGAGCAGAAGGCAACACCACACTCCACCTGTCTCCTTCGCACCCAAAACTGCTCACCCACACCCCACTGGGCGAGCTCCACTCTCCAGTGGCACTTTCCTCCCTGCCAGAGGGTGGCACATGCCTTTCCTAGCTCAACCAACAGAACGCAAAGCCAGAGGCAAGCACAGCCAGCCCAATGTGCAAAGGCTCCTGCCTTGAGCCCTGATTTCATTGGCTGATGGAATTAGGAGCAACTCCATCAGCAAAGGCACCCTTTCCTTCTCTGAGGACTGACACCAGCTCTACAGTCCATTTGGAAGAGGGACTTTGGTCTAACTCTGCTATTGCCAAGGATTTTTTCAAAAAATGCAGCTCAGTGCTGCTCACTGCTCCCTTAGGTAAAGCTTCCATCAAGCAAAGGGCATCACGGTTTTTTGGGCTCTTCATAATTCAATGGCAAGGGGAAAAAGCAGGGAACGATGCATGAGTGACTATGCAGCCCAGAACCCACGGTGTTCAGGTGTTGCCAAGCTTCCCAGGCAGAAGAATGGGGGCAGATTCTGTTCGAGTGACAGGAGGATGTGAGAGAAGTTGCAGCGCCCCGTGTGCGAGGTTTCCATTAGGTAAGGAGGAGCTCCTTCCACCATCTCGATGCCCACGATGCCAAAGGACCAGATGTCCATTTTGGGGCTATGGGGCTTCCTGGTGAAAATTTCTGGCGCCATCCAGTAAGTAGTCCCGACAGCAGATGTCCATTTGCTCTGCTCAGCCGTGAGCTGAGCAGCCAGTCCAAAATCAGCTGAGAAGATGAAAAGCACTGTGATCAAGCCAGCGTGAATTAGGAAAGCAAACAGAAGAATTCCCCACTCCACCAATGTCCAAGAAGGCAGTGGGCAATCCAGCTGCAAAAGGGGCCATGCTGGCCTTCCTTTAGCCTGCAGCTGAGGGAATATGGGATTGGCCACTTAGCAAAAAAGCCCGCTTTCACGTAGTGGCTTTTAGTCCCCTGAAGCTTGAGACTGAAACTGCCTTGCTTGGTACGCGACAGACACAAGCCAAAGCCCCTCCTGACACCTCCTTCCCAGGCACACCACTCTGCACCTTGTGGCTGTGCTCTGCCCTTGCAGCAGGGCAGCCTGCACTGCCACAGGCTCCACTCTTGGGGAACTGGCAGTCACTCAAAGGCACCCCCACCCCGCAGCCCACCACGGCTGAGCCTGGCCAGCAACACCCACTGTTAAATTCACAAGGAAAGAACATAAAACACGCACAAGAAATAATGCGATTATTGGAAGCAGTCCAGATGCCTGAGAAGGTAGCAATTATGCACATTAGAGCACACCAGAAGGTGAGCTCAGAATTGGAGAAGGAAATGAGCTGGCGGACAGAGAGGCAAAAGAGGCAGCAAAGAGTGAGATAACAATTGAGGGAACCTTGATTCCAGATGGACAGATATCCCTGGAAGGTAAGCCAATATATGATAAAAAATATAAGGAATTAATTGAGGATCAGAAAGGAACATATAATGAGGAAGGATGGGCTGTCACTACAGAAGGGAGACTGGTTATCCCCTTCCACATACTATGGCCTCTAGTTAAAAAGGAACATCAGAAAACACACGGGGGAGCAGGCACTCTATATACCCATCTAATTGAAAAGATTACTGCCAGAAATTTTTATACTATTGTTACCCAAGTTACTCGGCAGTGTGACCTTTGCCTCCAGACTAATCCTAAGAATACCCCTAAACCAAAACTTGGTCGAATTGGAAGAGGCCAGGGGCCTCGGCAGCAGTGGCAAATTGATTTTACAGAACTTTCAAGAAAAGGGGGGTATAAATATTTACTGGTGATGACAGATACCTTTTCAGGGTGGCCAGAAGCCTTCCCAACTAGAACTGCCAAAGCCCGGGAGGTAACTACAGTGTTGTTACAAGAAATAATACCACGCTTTGGAGTTCCAGCCACTATATCCTCAGATAGAGGACCACACTCTATTTCAAAAATAGTGCAACAAATTAGTCGTCACTTGGGCATAGATTGGGAACTCCACACCCCATATCATCCTCAGTCAAGTGGTCAAGTAGAGAAAATGAATCATTTAATTAAACAACAAATTGTGAGGTTAGGACAAGAAGTTAATTTGCCCTGGCCCCAATCACTCCCATTGGCATTGATGCAAATTCGAACTAAGTCAAGGACTAAAGAAAAGTTAAGTCCCTTTGAAATGCTTTACGGGAGGCCGTATGGAGTGCAAAGGGGAACTTCTACCCAAGTTGGAGAGGAGACACTGGCCACCTATATGGTGGCTTTGAGCAAACAGCTCAGAAAAATTGAAAAACATGTGGCTGGAACTCGGGGCAAAGGTCTGGATGGACCAGTGCATAATATACAGCCTGGAGATTATGTATATGTTATGTCTTTTACAGAAAAAACCCTCGAACCACAGTGGGAAGGACCATTCCAAGTGCTACTTACCACCTTTACATGGTGCTTGGATCCACCATTCTCGGGTGAAGAAAGCTCCAGAAGCCCCTTGGAAAGTAATATCTGGTGATAACGGACTAAAGCTCAAGTTTACATGAACAAAATGAGCATATTACAGTTAGGGTTGTTCGGTGATTCAGGACGTAGGAATTTAATTGTTTTGTTTGTAAATATAACTATATTCCAAGGATTGGAAAGTACCTTTAACCAGAGCAATGTTGAATGGCCTTGGTCCCAGGCTTTTGTTCAGTATATTGGACATATGGGGAAGATACAAAATTTGAACTTGTCAACTGTAGTTATGCATGGAAACCAGGTATATGAAAAGCAAGAATGGCAGAAACAAAAGTTGTGGTCACTTCAAGGGACTGTAGGAGAGACCATCAGAATAGGATGTCGGATGATTAATGGAACTACCTATGAGAAACCAGTTCAAATCAGAGTCTCATCTCCCCCTGCAAACAGACATAATGAGATTTGTAACCAACACAGTGAGCCACATTGTTGGTATAATTTTACATTAGATCGGACTGTTGAGGTGGTATGCCTTTGGGCTTATAAAGATCTTGGGCTCTCATTTAAATTTAGAATAAATGCCATAACTGAACCTGTTCAGATTCAGACTCAGAGTACGCCACTTGAACTTAAACTTATGATTTATGAGGTAGGCCCATATATAGTGAGAAATACAGGTCAACAGCAATTATTATTCAATCCAGAATGGTCTCTCAAGAGTTTTGAATTGCTAATACAAACCAATATTTCAGAGATTCAACCAGCCTGTTCCGCCTTCCTAAAACCATCCCTAGAAGGGTGGACAACATGGTTACAGAAGCAAGTACACCTTAGGGATAGGATGCAAAGAGATTTAACAGGAATGTTGGGAACAGGATTAGGAATTTTGAATGGAATTGACTCTGAAATACTAGTAAATAAGCTAGCAACTGCAACAAATGATTTGACAAAACTGAGCCAACCCCTACAATCATCTTTACTGGCATTAGGAAACAGTCAGTGGCAGATTTCAAAGGTATTACCGAACTGGGAAAAGGCTGAGGACCAGGACCATAAGTTAATAATAGACGCACTTAGCACTGTCCAAGATAATGTGTCTTTAGCTTTCAGTTGTATACAAGCGCAGTTATGGATCCAATCCACAGCTGCCTTGGCTATAAGAGAAGGGAGTGAAGGCACTTTTCCGATGGAGGTTTGAAAAGCTGTTTGGGACAATGCTAATGATTTTGAAAGAAAATTCCAATCCTGGTGGACTCTAGTAAATTTCACCTATGATCCTGTTGCTAATATGGCCACTACCTTTGTGCTTACCATACGTAATGCCACAGTTTATGGTATTCACCCCATCATTGCATTGGGACTCAACCATGAGGGGACGGTGTTGTATCCCTCAGAGCATAGGGCGTGGGCCCAGACAGTAAATGGGAAATGGCAAACTGTGAATGTAGAATCCTGTGTTACTTGAGAACAACAAGGGTTTATCTGTGAAAGCAATACAATTGCTGCTCAAGACGTATGCTTTGACACTGAGCAGGGTGTATGCCACTTTGAAATTCATCCAGATGCTGATCAAAAGACTATGCTTATATATACTGGTCGAGGATGTGTATGTTTAAGAACCACTTGTGCTTTTGTAAACATAGACAATGAGAATGTAACCCTGCCTGTTCAGAATAACTCTAACTTCTATATTTGTAATTTCATTAGAATTGTGGGATGTGATTTTTCATATTCGTCACCAGTTACATCCCATCAGCTGATAAGGTCTAACTACATGACATACCACGAACTGTCACCTACGCCCATTGGAATGAACTTTACATTGGTACAGCAACTAGTAAAACATCAAGACTTAGCAAAAATTTTGGAAGAAATTAAAGAGAGCGGGCAAAAGACTTTAGTCACTGTTCATCATGATGTCCAAGAAATAAATAGAGTCTTACAAAGGGTTAAGCAGGATACAAGCCACAATTGGTGGGATGCCCTTTTCGGGTGGTCCCCAACTGCAACTGGAATTTTGAATACATTATGTCATCCAGTAATTGTGCTATTGGTTTTAGTTAGTCTAAGCTTACTGCTGTCTTTTGTACTACTTATTTGGAATTGGAAGATGCTACAACGGATGGCAATACTAACTTCATTGTCCAGAGTACATGGTAAGGCATTAAGAGATACATATCGTAGGAATGGAGAAAAGAAATCTTGTATTGAGTAAAAGAATTTACTAATTTTCTAGAAAAGGGGGGACCGAAACAGGGGATTTAAGGGTTAAATAGAATGAAGAGTAGAACATATGGTATCAGTTACTGTGTGCTTATAAGGAAAGGAATGCATGATAAGAGACCCCTAACTTATAGATTTTGCTGGGCTTGCAAAAATGAAGGGGGTCCCTCTTCGTAAAAGTGCAGAGTCTGCAACTATCACAATCAAGAGACTAAAGCGCATGCGTAGAAAGACAAGGGGAAAGGTTCAACAACGAGGAAGACTGCTGTTCTTCATCATTTTAGCCCATCAACTCATTTCCAGTGACCACCAACCCAATAAACTACACAGCCGCAATGAATATGCAACTGATTTCCATACGGAGCAGGGAACAGGCGGGGCAGATAATCAATATGTATAGGCGATTTAGACTATACATGAACTTCCTAGATAAATAGAAGATTAAAAATCATGTAAAGTACGCAGGATTTGGGAAGATGCTCTCCCCCTGCGTCCAGCGCTAAATAAAATACGTACCTACTCCACAACTTTATAGGTTGTGAAGTTTATTTCCGTGCTTCATATACTTTATATAACAGTAACATCATTATACATCCACAAAACTTATCTTGAACATTCACACACTGTTATTGTGGGGGCCAACCATTGCATTACTGATTTATAGCCATCCTCCCCTTTCCTTTTCCTAACTCATTTGGTTCAAACCATTACTTTTTTGTTTTATTCTGATAATTCACTCGTACTTTTCAAAATTGAGTTTTATCATACTAGCATCTGTTCAGGCGGTTTGGGACAGTGGGAACAGAAAAATCTAACATTTTCTTTTAGCCCACTTATTCACAATGGACAAAAGGGAATCACAGAGGCCTGGTATGGCCATCTACCATGCTGATGGGGTTACTGCCCATAGCAGGGGTATCTTACCTGTTAAACACCAATTAAGGAATGATAGAGGTCTGGTATGGCCTTTTTGCCCCCACCTTACCATGCCTACGGGGTTGCTGCCCACAAAAGGGCTATACAATCTTCTCACTGGTGAACACAGGGGCCAACCCAGTCTTGCCCTCTATTTTTTGTCTGACTCCACTTGCTGGCTCCTAAGGAAACCACCCCAGCACCTCTTACGATTCCCTGTGTACTTCCCCTCAATAGATGTTTGTAATTTCCATCCATTAAAACAGGACAATTACATTAAAAGCTGATATGGTTCAAACCCCCTCCCAAAGTGTTGTTAAAACAATCTTTGACCCAGCTGGTGGAAGCTTGACACTCTTTTTGGATGTCCTCATACTTCTTTGGTTATCTCTTGGTCTCTGCTTGAGAGTCAGTTCTATCTCACACACTCTGGATATTATAGCTTATTCTTTGGGTTCTTTTACTGGGCCTTCAATTCTGTTGCCATGAGTCCACTCCCACTCTGCAGTTCCCACAGCCGATTCAAGTGGTGAGCAGGACCTGAAAGGGGCCTCCCCACTGAGGAGTTAAAAGCTACTCTTTCTCTAAAAGAGAAACACTGAAGACAATGGATGATACCGTTAGACTGTATCAACGACGTCATTTTCGGAATATTGGTCCTTCACATTCTGCAGATACAAGCACTGATAACAACACAACCCAAAACTAATATTTGGGTTACGTTAGCAAACAAAACAGGACAGGATGCTATTTGTTTGTCTTTGACATCGCCAGGTAATCCTTTCTCTACATGCTTGGTTGGTGTACCTCTTGACATTTGGCCATGCCCTAATCACCTTCCGACTTGCAATATTACTGGACCAAAAGGCAATGTTGATTCCTGGGATCAATGGGTTCCATATTTGGGACCCACAGCGTTAGAATCCCAAGAATTAGAGTTACTTGGGTCAATTCAAGCTGATGCATGTGTAATTTTCAATTACTCCAGTAAGTCCTTACAACAACCAGGACTTAATTATACTGTTTTGGTGAATGCAACCCTTCCGGTATATTGGAATGCCTCGCAATGGTGTAATTATACCTCTGCCAAGAAGTCCATATCATCAAACAGTCCTATTGCCTTACCTCCAGGGATATTTTTGATTTGCGGGGACAGAGCTTGGCCAGGTATACCATCCAAGTTGAGAGAAGGCCCATGTACGTTAGGGAGACTTACACTACTTACACCCACTACATCAATGATTTTGCAAGCTCACCAGAAACACCTTCGTACTAAAAGACTAGCTCATGCTTTCAAGTCAGACTGTCAGGACAATGTACAATTTTGGTCACCGGAACAAAAAATAGCAGCCTCCTTCCTCACTCCAGGTGTAGCCAGTGCTGGAGCCTTAGCTCAGCTCAATAAACTTGGCTGTTGGTTAGCAAAACAGACTAATGCAACTTCTATAGCTCTTTCTCAGCTGTTAAAAGATGTTAATTCTGTTCGGCATGCTACACTACAGAACCGTGCAGCCATTGATTTTTTGCTTTTAGCACAAGGCCATGGGTGTGAGGATTTTGAAGGAATGTGCTGTATGAATCTTTCTGATCACTCTGTATTGATACATAGACAACTGAGCCGATTGCGAGAAATGACCGATAATTTGCAACAAAACACTGGATTAGGCTTAACTGATTGGTTGAAGCCCTTACATTTGGGACCATGGCTGACTTCATTGCTTCAGCAAATTATTGTTGTAGCAATAGTTCTTGTGGTAGCACTTTTGTTTATTCCTTGCATTTTTCAATGCCTGCAGAGCAGCATAACACAAATTGCAGAATTTGCCATAAACTAAGCTTTTCTTGCACGAAAAACAAAAGGGGGAATTGTTGAGGATTGGCTAGCAGGTAATGGACATGGCTTGATGGAAGCCCCTGTAAGCCCCCTTGAGAAATAATAAAAATGGCTCGGCTGACATGCTGTTAGAAACAAGCTGTTAGGAAGCACATATTAGCAAAAGTCAGGATGCATAAGCATTCATTGTTAGCAGCAAGGTCAGGATACATCAGCATGTTCCTAAAATTTATACTATTTCAGCAGGAGGACGGGAAGAAAGGAAGATATGGTTAAGCTTGCTGTTAGACAGCACGTAGCTGTATTTAGGCCCTGCTGCTAAATGGCACGTAGGTAAGAGAAGTTGCAAAAGCTTGCCAGAGCCAATCCTAGGAGAGGTGTATAGGGCAATAACCAATAAACTTATGCCAAGAAGTGCTAAATCAGTATGCTTTAACTATAAATGTAGATGGAATTTGAATAAAGTGGACTATGCTGATCAATCATATTGGTTGTCCGCATATTTCCCTTGCCGAACTTCCTCCGCAAGTGGCTCTCTCAATATCTCTGGTTCTCTCAATCTCTCCACAGCACTCTGTGAATAAGCTCAGGATTTCATTCTGAATTGACATTTCCTTCTTAAAGGTGGAAAGTGTCAATTATGGATTCTTTGCTATGGTTTGAAAGTGGGGAAGGCTCTTCTTCATTCATCCTCTCCAGACCACCCTGCAGTTGGGATATGGCCTACAGGCCAGGTTTTGCCCAGCCGTGTGACTTCTATGTGAGGCAGAAAGGACAATGGCATTTGCAGGCAAAAACAAAGGAGGAGGAGGCAGCCCAAGCACCGTGTGCAGATGCAGGCCTTCACCTGTCCCTCAAGGGCATGTGGGTTCCTGCCGCTTGGATTTGCATCCCTAAGTGCAATTTTTTTTTTTTGCTTGAGGAGAGTTTGGCTCAACTGAGGAAGCAGAAAGATCAGTGAGGGTGCTCTGAAAGGTCTCCAGGATATGGTGCAGAGCTGTCAGCGACTGTGAGGGGAGAGTGCGCCCTGCCTTGCCCAGGCTGGAGCCCCAGCAGAGCCCTGGCAGAGCACGGAGCAGCCTGAGCCTGGGCAGAGGCGGGCTGGAAGGAATCCCTTGTAGCTGCCAGAGGCAGCAGCCTGGCCCTGGGCGCCTCCTCCTGGCACCGGGCGAATCCTCTGCTCTCAGAGTCAAACTGGCAGCTGGCTGGTGCCCAGGGGAAGCGCAGCTGCTGGCATGGGCCTTCTGCAGGCTGCCTAGCAGGAGAGAAAGGCAAACAGCAGCCCAGGGCTGCTGGCCTGGCTGAGCATTGCTCCTCTTGTGCCGGCTGTCCTGCCACTCCTGGGCAGGGTCAGCAGTGTGTGCAGCACTCTGGCACAGCGGGAGGGAGCCGGGCTGCTCCGCAGGCTCCAGCACAGGGCAGCGCCCTTCAGGCACGGCACTTGTGCCAGGGAACCGAGGCCAGCGGGAGGCACGGACAGCTTGTCAGCTCACAGCTGCAGCAGACAGTGCCTCACACAGCTCTGGCAGGAAGGCCTGCAATCGTGCACTTCTGCGCTGAGCCTGAGCAAAGGTGTCAAATGCAGAGTGTTGTGCAGAAATAGTCAGGGGCACCAGGCCAGCCTGCTTTGTGCTCTCTGGAGCACAGCAAGCACTGTGCAAGGCAGCTCGGAGCTGCTGGGAGAGAGGGAATATGGGAATGTGCCTGAGGTTTGGGCTTGGGTAGTGAACTGGTTTGGAAGGGAGCAGAAGGCTATTGGTAGGCAATCTGTGTTTGCTTTATTCCTTTCTGAAGGAAAGATGCAATGTGGCTTCATTCAACCAAAGCATTTGCATGGTACATTGACCAAAGGCTTGTCTTAAATTCCTAGATAATAGAGTAGAGGCCTTGGGAAAATGTTCAAGTGTAACAAATACGGCTTAATCTTGTGCATTCCTTTAGCTTTAACACAGAGTGCTTAGTCCTGTTTTTCTCCATTGCATTGATTATTGTGTGCAAGTGGCTGTCCTTGCTTTGAGAATAAAGATCATGGTCCTGTTAAAAAGGTATATGAAATGCATTCAAGGGATGAAAGAGATTTCAGGAGGCTCTTGACCACCAAAGGAGAATTTGAGGAATGGGACGTTACCCAAACCACTGTGTCAAGGACCAGAGTTGTGGCTGAGGCCCTGCCATATTTGATCCATGTTTGAGCAGGTCGACAAGAGAATGAAGAAAACAGTATTGTTTAACAGGTGAGAACTGTACCCTTGGAAGGAAAACAATGTATTGGTGAATGGGAGGGCAGTCCACCTTTGGGAAAGGAACAATGCCTGATGGAGCCATTGCTGGCATGGTGTCAGGATCATGAGCCATCGTGGCCTCATCTCACACGATGGCCATGTGTGA
>JAPFBE010000132.1:0-125115 GCA_034336665.1 Luscinia megarhynchos | reverse complement strand
CTGGGCATGGGAGAAAAATATTGTCTCTGTTCCCTGAGTAACAAAAATCTCACCCGACTTTCATAATGTCAATTTAGAGTAGGTGTTTGGTACCCGAAGAACACACATGTTTCTACATGGCGGCAGATTCGATCTAGGAGAAATCCTGGCGGTTGAATTTTAGCGGAAGCCCAGTCTCGAACACGGGGCTCTGGACATTAATGGTGCCATATTTCCTCATGAATCAAACATTTCACCTCGAGT
The DNA here is from genome assembly GCA_034336665.1 of Luscinia megarhynchos. Lineage (NCBI taxonomy): Eukaryota > Metazoa > Chordata > Aves > Passeriformes > Muscicapidae > Luscinia > Luscinia megarhynchos. The sequence goes on along the minus strand of JAPFBE010000132.1, from coordinate 124,872 downwards.
TTTTGTAATGTCGGGTTTAGAAGATCCTTATGGCACTCCAAGAGCAGCCAGGGTTCTAAATGTCGGCAGCTTGGATCTGAGAGATATTGTGATCCGTTCAAAAAGTTTAGGAGGCGGAAGCCAGATCCCAACCACAGAACTCTAAACACAAACTGTGGCTCTTTTTCCCTGTGAAGCAAAACTCACTCTCCCATTTTTTTTGATATCAGTAGGGAGGAGTCGTTGGGCACTCCATACACAGTCAATATCTAAGCGTCGGTAGCTGGGATCTGGCAGACATCCCAACCGTTTGGAATTTTAGCAGGCGGAGCTCAGTCCAGCCACAGGGCCCTGGACAGGAGCGTTGGCCTTTTCCCTCTACAACAAAACTCACCTTGCCAGATTCCTGATACCGGTTTGGAGGAAGTGTTTGTCACTCCAAATGCAGCCAAGGATGCAAGTGGTGGCAGCTTGGATCTGGGAGATATCCTGATCCGTTCTGAATCATAGCAGGCAGAAGCCATCTCCCGGCTCACGGACCCTAAATACAAAGTGTGGCCCTTTTCCTTTTGAAACAAAACTCATGCTCCAGTTTCCTAATATCAGTTTGGAGGAGGCATGGGGAAACGATGAACAGCCAGGGTTCTAAGTGGGTGTCACCTTCCGTCTTGGAGAAATCCTGGTTTGTTCGAATTTTTAGCGTGCAGAAATCGGTCTCGGGCAGAGGCCCGTGGAAAGAATGGTGGCCCTTTTCCCTCTGAAAAAACCTCAAACCCCAATTATCTTATACCAGTTTGCAGAAGGCATTTGTCAAACCAAATGCAGCCAAGGGTTCTAGGTGGTTGAAGTTTGCGGCTGGGAGAAATCCTGATCTGTTAGGCATTTTAGCGGAGGAAGCCGGTGCCAACCCAAGGGCCGTGGATAAGAACATTGTCCCTTTTCCTGTGAAAAACACCTCCACCCTCCAGATTCCTGATATGGCTTTAAAGGAGATATTTTGTGCTGCCCGGGGGCCTCCAGTTTCCTGTGGAAATCCTCTGCCGAACTGCCAACCGATTACCTCAGCAATCCTCTCGAAAATGCCACCTCACTCCCCTTGACACCCCCTCGCATTTTCCTCATAAAACAATTCTCGTGTCCCCTCTAAATTACCCTGGGTTTTCAGCTAAATGAATGGCCCGACCTGTGCCCACTGCCTGTGATTCACCCAACCAAAATTGAGAGCAGATGTTGCTGGGGCTTTAGGAACCTGAAAGAACTTTAAAGTAAAAGAAGTCACCTTTTTCTTCTGTTTTTCTTCTTTCAGATGCTGGCCTTGGCTCTGCGGATGTGTGCTGAGCTCTCACGGCGTGCGAGGGGACTGTCAGGCCTGAATGACTGTGAGTTGGTGTTCTCACTGGGGGAATCAGAAATTATTATTAATTACACCACAGATATGCTTTGTGAAATCTTTCCCTTTGCTGAGTGCGTCTTCTCTTTCTGCCTTTGAATTTACAGCTGTTCCCTGATGCCATTTCCCCTGCCTCACCTCGGTGCAGTTCCTAACTGGGCAAAACTGGGTTAACTTAAGGGGGAGCAGGGGTGACATTTTTAGCTGGATTTTTCTAAAATTTCTAATGATACTGAAATAATTTCCAGTTATCTAGTGAGAATAGCGTGAACTTCGCAGCCATAGAGTCACTGAGGGAAATCTGACACAGTATTAATAAGTAACCTTTCCTGGGGGGCAGCCATCACCCCAATCCTCCAGCCTTGGCAAATTTTTGCAGTGAATGGACCCATGTTCTAATCCTTAAGCTAAATTTCTGACAGCTTTTGTTAGAAAGATACTGGACAGTAAATTGTACAACAATTAAAAATTGCACAAGAATAACAGGCCCAGCCAAACCCAACCACCCCCATCGCTGCTCCATCTTAATTTTGGGAGAAATAGCTATAGAGTTTATAAATACTCTCCTTCCATACTATTCAGTCCTTTGCTGCACATCCCCAGAAAGGATTTACTCCACCTTTTGTTCCTGACAGCACCTCTCTCTCAGCACAAATCCCATTGGTCAGAGACAGAGGCGGAGCAGACCCTAAGGCAATGGTTCGGCGGCACCTGAAATTCCGAGCTCCCTGTTCCCTGGAATGCTCTTCCGAGCGCTCGTGGCGATCTCGCCTCGGCCCAGACTCTCTGTCCTCAAGAGGAAATGCAGCCTGATGGGACACGGCTCTGGCACCCCATTTCCTCTTGCTGGAAAGCCCCAGGTAAAGCGTAGTCCCTCAGTCCTTGCATCCCTGAACGCCAGGAGGCTGGCATTTCACCCAGATTCCCTAGGAAGCTACTCCCAGTAGGGAAGGAAAAGAGGAACCCAGCATCCCTCTGACATACCCAACAGCATGGGCAGGACCAGGAGCTTTCTGGAGCAGACCCCTGATGCTGAAGCCTCTTGGCTTTGGCTGCTCAAACACCACAGCTTTTGGCAAAGATGGGAGCAGTGTAATGATTTTTCCTGTCCTGAAAGAGGCAGGAAAAGAAAATGAAGTTCCCTGCAGAAGTCAAAGAATCCCGGCTTTCACATTTCTGCTCTGATTGCTCACTATAGATTTTACCCGGTTACACCCGATTCAAATACAAAAGTGCCTTTTCCCAGCATTTTTTATTCCAAACTATTTCAGACTTTAAAAGGATGCTCATTTTTTCTTATTGCATTCTTTGCTTAATTTTAACAACCATTTTCATCCCAGACCCTGCTTGTCAGTTATTCAATCCTTTACCACTGGACTTTTGCGCCCAAAGGGACACGCGGGGTGCTGCATTGCAAGAAATTCCAAAGAGAATCCCCTCAAAACCTGACAGAGAATGGTTTGGAGGCGCTCCAGAAACATGGACAGCTAGTGCGTGCCTTGTCAGGCCACACCGATTCTGTCACATCCACCTGAGCTGTGCAGGTGTGGCAAAGCCCTCTCCTTCCTCCTAGGCAATGCGATGTCTGGGGCGACAGATGTCCATCTGGGGCAGCACCTGAAAACAACGTGGGAAAGGCAAAATGATAATGTTTTCTGTCAGAAAATGAGTAATAATAATAATAATAACAATCAGAACTTTATGGACAAATTTAGTAACATCATTTTCATATGATAAATACAGGCCAGCCATGCCCATCCTTCCAGCCCAGGTGAAAGCAGGAAGGACACACAACTAATAGTATCGGCGCTCACACCCACTGCTAGTATGGACATCTTCACGGTTAGTCTTTGGCCAAAGCGAATCTTGGGATGGTTTTGCTTTCCTGATGGACTTGGCCAATTTCATTTCCAATTTAGCAAGGCAACAGACCCTGCGTGGCTCGGGGGTCACAGCCCCAGTCTGGCAGAAGAACTCCAAAAAAGATTGGAGAGAAGAATCCAAGAGCAAATGAAAATCCCAGCTACGCAATGAAGGCCTGTTTCTGGCAGGTTCCTTGCGGCTTTTGGGGGCACAAGAAAAGCCTTTAGACCATAAAAACTGGCGTGAAAACCCCACATGAGGCACTTGGCATAAAGGTGCTGCGGCTTAATGTTAGAACCGCGAATTGCTTTGGCACTTGGCATTTCCTGCACCCGCACAAACACATTAAAAAGAATTAAGTGCAGAGTCCTGAAGCTCAGTTCTTCCAATCCTATTTTGGTGGTGTCACTTGACATACCAAAATCCACAGCAATACTTCAAAAAATGGAAGCGACTCCCACCCCATTCCATTTTCCAGCTGAGAACCCCTCTAAAGAACAGGTTAAAGAAAGAAGAAAAGCCCAAGACCTACTAGCAGCTGGTGTGCCACCCACCCACTTTCCATAAGTTTTCATTACACCTGATGGCTTCTCTAAGAAAGCGAATTTGTATGTGTAAAAACCCATCCAGAAGGGGCAAGTGTTTCTGAGCCCACAGCTTGCAGGTAATGGATCAGAAGGATCCAAAGTGTCTAAAAAGATTCAAGTTCACTGGATTGGGGCAGCATTATTTGAAACGAAGTGTTCTGCAGCTGTCCCAGGACAGGAGTCCACAGAAACAAAAGCGAGCTACCCGTCCTGCCACCTTTTTCCCCTTTCTTCCCTTCCATGGCTTTTACACGCGCCAATCTGACGGGCCACAAGCATCCCCAACGCCGCATGCGGGACTGCGCTCGGGGGCGGCGCCCGCTCAGCGGTCGTGAGGGTGGCAGCTACAGCAGCGGCACTAAAGCGCCTGGCCTGGGGCCCCAGCGCTTGGCGCCCAGGCGAGGGCCCAGCCGCGAGAGCGTGCCAGGCGAGGAGAGCAGGACGAGGCGAGAGCCAGCGCCAGGCGAGGCGGGAAGCCAGCGCCAGGCGAGGCGGGAGCCCAGCGCCCAGGCGAGGGCAGAGCAGCGCCGAGAGCGGGAGCAGCACCGGGGCCGAGGCGGGAGCCAGCGCCAGGCGAGGGGCCGGGGAGCAGCGCCAGGCGAGGCGAGCAGCGCCCAGAGCCGGCGAGGCGAGAGCAGCGCAGGCCCGAGGCGAAGCAGCGCCAGGCGAGGCGGGGCAGCCAGGCGAGGCGCCGAAGCGGCGCCAGGCGAAGCGGGAGCAGGGGCGCCAGGCAGAGGCGGCGCCAGGCGAGGCGACGCGGGGCGAGGAGCGGCAGCGCCAGGGGCGAGAGCGCGAGGCGGCGCCCAGGCGCCCGAGGCGAGGCGGCGGGGCGAGGCGGCGGCCCGCGAGGCGGCCCCAGAGGCAGCCCGCTCCTCAGGCGGCTCCTCGGCGAAGGACCCAGCGCCTGCCGCTGCTTCGCCCAGCTGGGCGGCACCAGGTCCAGAGCGGCCCCGCTGGCTCCCGAGTCCCCTCCGGGAGAGAACTGGCGGCTGAGGCGGGCTCGGCTCCGATGCCGCCCGACTCGGCCTGGCTTCGGCTTCGGCACTGTTAAGCACCCGCCGCGCCTCTGTCCGTCCCCTTAAAATCACAGGTGGAGGGCTAGTTCCGCGGTTTAAACACACACAATAGCGGAAGAGGGGTCACTCTCTGCAATTTAAATTTCTTGTGTCCTCATAGCCCCCATTGTTTTCTGGGGGGCACCAGGGGAACATGGACAAGATAAAAGTGACAAGGGAAAAGAGACAAGTTCCCACTACAAAGCCACCGCGGGCTCACCTGTTCAGCAGTTGCTTCCCTCGCACAGAAGTTTGTCCCTCAGCACCTCCCTGTAGCAGTGCTCTGCATGGCAGCGCTCCCCCAGATCCTGTGAGGTGCTCTCACCTCCGTTCCATGAGGAACCCCTGGAAGCCCCGATAAACTGCTCTCCCGCAGCAGCCCCATTCCGAGAGAGCAGTGAAACCCTCTCCTAAAAGAGCCCCCAGCAGGACCTGCCCCCCTCGTCATGGTCACTCGCGAATACCTGGGACTGCTTACTGTAAGTGCTCACACCTGGGGCTGCCCTGTTCTCTCATCACCCTAATTGCGCGCACGGGAGGAGAAGCCTGTCGCCCACCGGGGAGGGGCCTTCCCTGAGGGAAAAGCCGTGCCCACCCGGGGAGTAGGCCACGCCCCCTCGTGTAAGATTCTGCCCACCGAGGGGGGGCACTCCCAAAGGAAAAGAGTTCCGCCCACCAGAAAATAGGCCCCACCCCAGGAAGGGAAACCACATCCACTGGGGCCACACCCCAGGGGCAGACCCTCTTCTGGGGGCGGGGCTTCACCACAAGGGGGCAGGGCTCCCTCCCTGGGGGTGGGGCCTATGATCCTTGGGGCGGGGCCTCTTTTCTTGGGGCGGGGCCTCCTTCCTTGGTGGGGTGGGGTTGGTAATTAAGGCCTATATATACTATATATAAAAAGAAGAAAAAAAATGTCTGGTGCAGCAGTAGAAATTTTCTGGCTCTTGAGGGAGTAAATTTTTTTTATTTAAATGTTTAAAAGGTTTTTAATTTTTAAATTTACTCCCAGGGAGCCTGAAAGTTTCTACTGCTGCTAAAAGCTAGAAAGGAAAAGAAAGTTAGAAGAGAAAAAGAGAGAGAAAGGGGAAATAGAGAGATAGAAAGAAATAAATAGAGAGCAAGAAAGGGGGAATACAGTTAGAAGGAGAGTAGAGTTAAAAAGGAAACAGAGGGGAGGGAAAGAAATAGGGGAAATGAAGAACAGATGGAGAGAAAGAATAAAATTAGAGGAACAGACAGAGAATGAAAGAGAGGGAAATAGAGAGAAATAGGGAAATAAAATGAGAAGAGAGAAGGAGACAATATAAAGGGAGAGGGAAATAGAGAGTTAGAGAAAAAAGAAACACAGTCAGAGAGAAAGAGTTAGAAACAGGGTAACAGAGAGAAAGCAAAAGACTTGGGGGTTAAAGGAAAATAGTAAGATGCAGTTAGAAGCGGAGAAAAAGACACAGACTTATAGGGAAAGAGTGGTGGGGAAATAAGGATATAGTGATAGACTTAGAGAACCAGAGAGACACAGAGTTCAAAACAGAAAAGCAAAGCCAGAAATAGACTGAAATGTAAAAGTGAGAAGTAAACCAAGAAAGACAGCGAGAAAATGAATAAATCATAGCAAATAGAGACAGGAGGCGAGGGGATGGGGGGAGAAGGAGTGGGAGTATCTTCATTAGATTCAACTTGAAATTGAATGATTTTTTTTATTTACACTTCATCAAAACACAGCCAAACAATGTATACAAAGGAAAGTACAGATACAAACTGAATTACAAATACCGTCCATATACAAACTGTTAAATGCAAACTTAGATAGAGAGCAATACATGGAAGCACTTGGCAGCAAATACACAACAATACCACTGACGCAAGCCAAATACATATTAACACAGTATATCCATCCTCCTATTCCAGAACTGTTGATCACAGTTTGTTTTATTTATACAGAAATCCAAAGACAATGCGGCACCCAAAAACATAACCGTTCGCGGCGCAGCCAGGGGCAAACCCAGACACTTCTGCCGCCCACCCACCAATGGGCGGCTGTTGCAGCACACACAGGGGCAACCCAGACACTTCTGCATGCCCACCCGCGGGTGGAGCGCCCGTAACTACACCCAGAGCCACCGCATGAAACAGTTCTGCCGCCCACCCGCGGGTGGGCGGATGTCGTCAGCAGAAGAACCCGCGGAGGCCCTTCTGAGCGCCCACCCGCGGGTGGGCCGGCCGTGGCAGCCACACCCAGAGGCAACCGCAAACCCGTCTGCACGCCCATCCCGCGGGTGGGCGGCCGTGGCGGCACACCCAGAGGCACAGGCAAACAGTTCCGCACGCCCACCCGGCGGGCAGGCGGCCGTTCGCGTCAGCAGAGGAAACTGCAGGCCCTTCAGCACGCCCACCCGCGGGTTAGGCCGGCCGTGGCGGCACACCCAGAGGCAACAGCAGGCCCTTCTGCCGCCCACCCACGGGTGGGCGGCCCGTGGCGGCACACCCAGAGCAACACGCAGAGCCCTTCTGCCGCCCACCCACAGGTGAGTAGGCGTGGCGGCAGACCCAAAAGGAAACCGAAGTTTTTCTGCACACGCCCACCCACGGGTGGGCGGCCCGTGGCGGCACACCCAGGGGGCAACCGCAGAGCCCTTCTGCACGCCCACCCACGGGTGGGGCGGGCTGTCAGCGGCACACACCAGAGGCACCGCATAAACAGTTCTGCCGCGCCCACCCGCGGGTGGGCCGGCCCGTCAGCGGCACAGCCAGAGAGCACCGCATAAACAGTTTTGCAGCCCACCCACGGGTGGGCTGGTCCCTCGTCAACCCAGAAGAAACCGCCAGAACCTTCTGCAGCCCACCGCGGGTGGGCGGCCGTCGGCGGCAGACCCAGAGGCAAAGCGCAGGCCCTTCTGCCGCCCACCGCGGGTGGAGCGGCCGTGGCGGCACACCCAGAAGGCCTGCGCAAACAGTTCTGCAGCCCACCCACGGGTAGCCCGGCCGTGGCGGCACAGCCAGAGGCAACCTCAGGCCCTTCTGCCGCCCACCCGCGGGTAGGCCGGCCCGTGGCGGCACACCCAGAGGCACAGGCAAACAGTTCTGCACGCCCACCCACCGGGTGGGCGGTCGTCAGCGGCACATTCATAGGCAAAGGCATACACTTCTGCCGCCCACCCGCGAATGGGCGGCCGTGGCGGCACAACCAGAGAGCAACCGCGAGCCCTTCTGCACGCCCACCCGCGGGTGGGCGGCCCGTCAGCGGCACACCCAGAGGCAACCGCAGGGCCTTCTACGCCCACCCACCCGGTGGGCGGCCGTGGAGAGCACACCCAGGGAACAGCGGCAGGCCCTTCTACGCGCCCACCCACGGGTGGGCGGCCGTTCGCACGTCAACCCAGAGGCAAAGCGCCAAACAGTTCTGTCACGCCCACCCGCGGGTGGGCGGCCGTGTCGGCGCGCAGAGAGCAATCGCGAGCCCTTCTGCCGCCCACCCGCGGGTGGGCGGCCGTCGGCGGCACACCCAGAGAGCACCGCAAAGAGTACTGCATGCCCACCCGCGGGTAGGCCGGCCGTGCGGCACACCTAGAATCCTGCGCAAAACAGTTCTGTCGCCCACCCGCAGGGTGGGCCGGCCCGTCAGCGGCACACCCAGAGGCAACCGCGAGCCCTACTGCCGCCCACCCGCGGGTGGGCGGCCATGGCGGCACACCCAGAGCCACATACAGGCCCTTCTGCCACGCCCACCCGCGGGTGGGCGGACGTGTGACACACCCAGAGGCAACTGCAGGCCCTTTTGCGCGCTCACCCACGGGTGGGCCGACCGTGGCGGCACGCAGGGAACAACCCATGAGCTCTTCTGCACGCCCAGTACGGGTAGGCCTGCAGCGGCGACGCAGAGCAACCCGCCAAACCTTTCTGCCGCGCTTATTAAGGGGTGGGCGGCCGTGGCGGCACACCCAGAAGAATGCAGGCCCTTCAGCACGCCCACCCACGGGTGGGCCCTACCGTCTAGCGGAACACCCAGAGGCAAGCGCAGAGCCCCTGCTGCGCCGACCCGCGGGTGGAGCCCGGCGATGGCGGCACGCAGAGGCACACGCAAAAGCGTTCTGAGCGCCAACCCACGGGTGGGCGGCCGTGGCGTCTCACCCAGTGGCAACCGCAGACCCTTCTGCACGCCCACCCACCGGGTAGGCCGGCCGTGGCGGCACAGCCAGAGCAATCGCGGAGCCCTTCTGCCACGCCCACCGCGGGTGGGCGGGCGGCGGCTTTACCAGTGGCAAGCGCGAGGCCCATCTGCCGCCCACCCGCGGGTGGGCCGACCTTCTTCAACCCAGAGGCAACCGCGGGCCCTTCTGCACGCCCACCCATGGGTGGGCGGCCGTCAGCGGCACGCAGAGGCAAAGCATAAGCGGCTTTTGCAGCCCGCCGCAGTGGGCCCGACCGTGGCGGGAACACCCAGAGGCAAAGCGCAGGGCCTTTCTGCCGCCCACCCGCGGGTGGGCCCGCCCGATAGCGGCACAACCAGAAGGCAACCGCGGGCAGCTTCTGCACGCCCACCCGCGGGTGGGCGGCCGTAGAGAGCACACCCAGGGGGCACATGCAAACAGTTCTGCCGCCAGACCCGCAGGGTGGGCAGGTGTGCGTCAGCCAGAGGCAACCGCCAGGCCTTCTACCACGCCCACCCGCGGGTGGGCCGACCGTCGGCGGCACGCAAAGGCAAAGCGCAGGCCCTTCTGCCCGCCCACCCACGGGTGGGCGGCCGACGACTGCACACTCGAGGCACCGCATAAACAGTTCTGCCGCCCACCCACAGGTAGGCCGGCGGTGGCGACACCCAGAAGATAACCGCGGGCCCTTCTGCACACCCACCCGCGGGTGGGCCGGCCGTGGCGGCACACCCAAGTCTACGCAAAATATTCTGCACGCCCACCAGCGGGTGGGCCGGCCCGTCTTGGCACACTCAGAGGGCAACTGCAGGCCTACTGCCGCATGCCGCGCCGCGGGTGGGCCTACCGTGGCCGGACCAGCCAGAGGCAACAGCAGATCCTTCTGCACTCCCACCCACGAGTGGGCCGGCCGTGGCTACACACCCAGAGGCAACCGCGAGACGCTACACACCCACCCGCAGGGTGGGCCGGCCGTCGGCGGCACACCCAGAAGGCAACCGCAGGGCCCTACTGCCACGCCCACCGCGGGTGGAGCCCGGCCGTCTGTGGCACGCCAGAGGCACTGCGCATAAACAGTTCTGCGGCCACCCGCGGGTGGGCCGACGTCAGCGGCACACCCAGAGGCAACCGCAGAGCCTTTCTGCGCCCACCCGCGAGTGGAGCCGGCCGTGGCTGCACGCAGGGTCACCATGAAATATTCTGCCGCCCACCAACGGGTGGGCGGCCGTAGCGGCTTACGCAGAGCCACAAGCAAAGAGTTCTTCACAGCCCACCCGCGGGTGGAAGCAATGTAGATCACATCAACCGGAATCGCGGGGCCCTTCTGCACGCCCACCCGCTGGTGGGCCTGCGTCAGCGGCACACCCAGTTTCCATCTCCAGGCCATTCTGCGACCAGCGGCGGGTTGGCTGGCGGTGTCGGCACATTAGAGACAACCGCGAATACTGCAGCCCATCCGCAGATTGACTGCGGCCGTGGAGCACACCAGAGACCAACAGCAGGGCCCTTCTGCCTTTACCCACGAAAGGGCCAGCTGTGGCGGCACGCAGAGGCACCGCATAAACCGTTCTGCCGCGCCCTCCCGCGAGGTGGGCGGCGTGGCGGCACACTCAGAATAACGCAGGCCTTTCTGCCGCATCCCACCCACGGGTGGGCGGCCGTGGCGGCACAGCCAGAGGCAATCGCGGAGCCCTTCTGCCGCGCCCACTACGGGTGGGCCGACCGTGTGGCACGCAGAACAACGCAGGCTTATCTGCCGTAGCCACTGCGGGTGGGCGGCCCGTCTTGGCTTACGCAGAGGCAATCAGGCCTTCTGCCGCCCACCCGCGGGTGGGCCGACTTCACTTCAACCCAGAGGCAACCGCAGGCCTTCTGCGCCCATCCATGGGTGGGCCGGCGACGGCGGCACTGCAGAGCAACCGCGCAGGCCCTTCTGCACGCTCACCCGCAGATTGGGCGGCCGTGTGGCACACTCAGAGGCAACGGAGGCCTTCTGCGCGCCCACTGCGGGTGGGCCGACGTCGTGGCACGCAGGGGCACATGCAAACAGTTCTGCCGCCAGACCCACGGATGGGCAGATTAGAGCTGCGTCAACCCAAAGAGGCAACCGCAGGCCCTTCTGCCGCCCACCCACGGGTGGGCGGCCGTCAGCGGCACACCCAGAGAGCAAAACAGGCCCTTCTGCCGCGCCCACCGCGGGTAGGCCGGCCGTGGCGGCACACCCAGAGCACATGCAAACAGTTCTGCCGCCCACCCGCGGGTGGAGCCGGCCGTCTTCGGCACATTCATAGGCAAGCGCCAGACAATTCTGCACGCCCATCCACAGGTGGGCGGCCGTGGCGGCACCCAGATGCAATGCAGACACTTCTGCGCTCCACCCGCAGGTGGGCCGGCCTCGGCTGGCACGCAGAGAGCATCCGCAAGCCCTTCTGCACGCCCACCCACGGGTGGGCCGGCCGTCGCGATCAACACAGAAGCAACCGCAGGCCTTCTGCCGCCCACCCGCGGGTGGGCGGCCGTCACAGCACACTCAGAGAGCAACTGCAGGCCCTACTGTGCACGCCTGCCGCGGGTGGGGCCGTGGCCGGACCAGCCAGAGGCAACATGCGTCCTTCTGCACTCTCACCCACGAGTGGGCGGCCGTGGCTACACCCAGAGGCAACCGCGGGACCTTCTGCACACCCACCAGCGAGATTGGGCCGGCCCGTGGCGGCGGCTCAGAAGGCAAGCGCCAAACCCTTCTGCGCCCACCCACGGGTGGAGCGACACGTCGTCGGCACACTCAGAGGCAAAATGCGCCAAACCCTTCTGCCGCCCACCCACGGGGTGGGCCGGCCGTCAGCGGCACACCCAGAGGCAACCCGCAGAGCCTTTCTGCACACCCACCCGCAGTGGGCCGGCCGTGGCGGCACACCCAGGGTCCTACATAAAATATTCTGCCGCGCCCACCCGCGGGTGGAGCCGGCCCGTCAGCGGCACACCCAGAGCCACAAGCAAACAGTTCTGCCGCGCCCACCCGCGGTCGGGGCTTGTCGATCATCAGCGAATCGCAGGCCCTTCTGCACGCCCACCCACGGGTGGGCCTGCGTCAGCGGCACACCCAGTTTCCATCTCAGGCCATTCTGCGCCCAGCCGGCGGGTGGGCGGCCGTCTCGGCACATTTAGAGGCAACCGCGGGCCTTCTGCACGCCCACCCACGGGTGGGCGGGACGTGGAGGCACACCCAGGGTCAACAGCAGGCCCTTTTGCGCCCACCCGCGAAAGGGCCAGCCGTGGCGGCACACCCAGAGGCACCGCCAAACAGATCTTAGCAGCCCACCCACGGGTGGGCCGGCCCGTCGGCGGCACACTCCAGAGGCACCGCACAAACCCTTCTGCACGCCCACCCGCGGGTGGGCCGACCCGTCAGCGGCACACCCAGAGGCATCCGCAGAGCCATTCTGCACGCTGAACCACGGGTGGGCGGCCGTGGCGGCACACCGGAGCAAGCGCAGGCCCTTCTGCCGCGCCCACCGCAGATTGGGCCTGCCGTAGCGGCACACCCAGGGGAAAAGCAGGCCCTTCTGCCGCCCACCCACGGGTGGGCCGGCCGATGGCTTGACACACCAGAGGCACTGCGCAAACAGTTCTGCCGCGCCCACCCACGGGTGAAGCTGGTGCGTTCGTCAACCCAGAAGAAACTGCAGGCCCTTCTGCGCGTTCACCGCGGGTGGGCTGGCCGTGGCGGCACACCCAGAAGTATCGCGAGCCTTTCTGCACTCCCACACCGCGGGTAGGCGGCCGTGGCGGCACACCCAGGAAAATGCAGGCCCTACTGCACCCACACGGGTGGGCGGCTGTGGCGACACGCAGAGAGCTTCGCATAAAACAGTTCTGCCGCGCCCACCCACGGGTGGGCCGGCCGTCGGCGGCACACCCAATGGAAGCGCAAACAGTCCTGCCGCCCAACCACGGGAGAAGCTGGTCATTCGTCAAGCCAGAAGAAACTGCAGGCCCTTCTGCACTCCCACCGCGGGTGTGGGCTGGCGTGGCGGCACACACAGAGAGGTAATCGCCAGGCCCTTTGGCATGCCCACCCCTTGGTGAGCGGCCGTGGCTGCACGCAGAAGGCAACGCGCGGGCCTTCTGCACACCCACTCACTGGTGGGCGGCGGCGGCGCACTACTCAGAGGCAACCGCCGACCCTTCTTCATGCCCACCCACGAGATGGGCCGGCCGTGGCGGCACACTCAGAACAGCATAAACCCTTCTGCACGCCCACCCACGGGTGAGGCGGCCGTGGCGGCACACCCAGAGGCAACCGCGGAGCCCTTCTGCAGCCCACACCGCGGGTGGGCCTGCAATGGCGGAACACCCGGGGCAAACTCAGGCCCTTCTGCGCCCACCCACGGGTGGGCCGTCCGTGGCGGCACGCAGAGGCACACTCAAACAGTTCATGCGCCCACCCGCGGGTGGGCCGGCCGTGGCGAGGCACGCAGAGGCCTGCGGCTAACAGTTCTCCAGCGCCCCCGCGGGTAAACTGGTGGATTTGCGTCAACCCAGAAGAAACTGCAGGCCCTTCTGCACACCCACCAGCGGATTAAGCCGCTGCGTGGCGGCACAACCAGAGGCAAGCGCAGGGCCTTCTGCACACCCACCAGCGGGTGGGCCGGGCCGTGGCGGCACAACAAGAGAGAAGCGCCAGGGACCTTCTGCACACCCACCGCAGGGTGGGCCCTGCCGATGGCGGCACAACCAGAGAGCAAGCGCAGAGGCCTTCTGCACACCCACCAACGGGTGGGCGGCCGTGGCGGCCACACAGAGGTAACCCGCGGAGCCTTTCTGCCGCGCCCACCCACGAAAGGGCCAGCCGTGGACGGCACAACCAGAACGGATCGCGGAGCCCTTCTGCCGCCCGCAGGGGTGGGCCGGCCCGTGTGGCACATTCAGAGGCCTGCATAAACGGTTCTGCACGCCCACTGCGGTTGGTGACGTGCTGACACCAGAGGCCACCGCGGGAGACCTTCTGCCGCCCACCTGCGAGGTGGGCGGCCGTGTGACACACCCATAGCCCGCTACTCAAACAGTTCTGCATACCCGCGGGTGGGCCGACCCGTCGGCGGCACGCAGAGGCTACCGCAAACAGTTCTACCGCCCACCTCGCTGGTGGTGCGAATCAGCGCAGGATTGACGCAGGGCGTGCGACGTTGGGCGGCACACCCAGAGGCAACCGCCAGGCCCTTCTGCAGCCCACCGCGGGTGTGCCGGCCCGTGGCGGCACAGCCAGAGAGCACCATAAACAGTTCTGCACTCCCACTTACGGGTGGGCGATATGGCGGCACGCAGAGGACTACGCAAACAGTTCTACGCCCACCCGCGGGAAAGCTGGTGCGTTCGCGTCAACCCAGAAGAAACTGCAAACCCTTCTGCAGGTTGTGGAGATTGGCGGCGTTTGCACACCGGGAGGATCGCAGGGCCTTCTGCTGCGCCACTTACGGGTGTAGCCGGCCCGTGGGGTGCACGCAGGCCGCGTGGACGGTTCTGCATACCCGCGGGTGGGCGTGGGTTTGGGGGGGTTTGGGTTGGGGTTGGTGGCGGTCACAGGCTCAGGCTCTGAACAGTTCTGCACTCCACCTGGCGGGTTGAGTTGGTTGTTCACGTCAACCCAGAGGAAATTTCGGGTTATGCAGCCCAGATTGGCCTGTGGTAGGCGGCACACTCAGGGGCGGCATGAGGCCCTTCTGCCGTACGCTGCGGGTGGGCGGCGTCGGCGAGCACGCTCAGAACAAACTTAAAGGTTCTGCGCCCACGGGTGTAGACGGCGTCGGCTGCACACCCAGAGCAACGCGGGACCTTCTGCACGCCCACCAGCAGTTGGAGCCGTGGAGACAACCAGGGGCGCCGGATTTCGCTCACTTGCAGATTGGGCGGCGTAACGGCACGCAGAGGCACCTCGACGTTCCGTGCCCACTTACGGAAAGCTGGTGTTCGCGTCAGCCAGAGAAGAAACTGCAGGCCCTTCTGCGCCCACCACGGGTGGGCTGGTCGTCTTGACACACCCAGAAGTGAATTACTGACCCTTCAGCCTCCCACACCCAAGGGTAGATGACGTGGCTTGCGCACCGGGCGCAGCGCGGGGCCTTCTACCTGCGCGCACTGGTGGGCCGGCGTGTGACGCTCCAGAAGACAGCGCCAAACCTTTCTTCAAAGCCCACTTGCGGGTGGGCCGACCCACATCGGCGGCGCACCCAGAGGCAACCGCCAGGCCCTTCTGCCCACCCAGGGTGGGTGAGGCCGTGTGACACACCCAGAGGCACCGCGCAAACAGTTCTGCCAGCCCACCTACGGGTGGGTTGGTGGATCGCGATCAACCCGACCGCTTCTGCACACCCACCGGGTGGGCCTGCCGTGGCGGCACTCAGAGGCCAAGCGCCGACCCTTCTCCATACGCTGCGGGTTGGGTGGTGTGACGCACTCAGAGGCAAAGCGCAAGGCCTTCTGCCGCCCACTTGCGGTTGGAGGCGGCCCGTCTTGACACCACAAAGGTGCATACCTTCTGCCTCAACCCGCGGGTGGGCCGGCAGTGTGACACCTGGGGCACCGATAGTTCTTCTGCGGCACACTTAGTTGTTTGGAGCGGTATCTTGGCTTCCGGGGAAACGGGACCTTTCTGCCTTACGGGTTTGGACGGCGTCTGAAGCCTGAATAAAGCAGGTTCTGCATCCACCCGGGGGTGTTGGCGCTGTCGGCACGCAGAGGCTGCTGAAACAGTTCTGCGCCCTCTGGTGGGTTGGTGGATTCGTCAACCAGAGGAAACTGCAGGCCCTTCTGCCGAGTATTACCAGCGGGTTGGGCCTGCCGTTGCTGCTACTCAGAGGCAAAGCGGGCGTTCTGCCGCATGCGGGTGGGCCGACGTCTTGACACACTCAGGAGATAATATATGCCGCCCACCCACCCGGGTGGAGAATACGGCGTCGCCCGGCACACCCAGAGGCAACCGCGAGAGCCCTTCTACCGCCCACCGGGTGGACGACGTCTTTGCTTGCAGAGGCACCGCGCAAACAGTTCTGCGCCCACCCGCGGGTGGGCCGCCGTTGGCGGCACAGAGGCACACGCAAACGGTTCTGCCGCCCACCCGGGTGGGCGCAGTGGGTCGCGTCAGCAGAAGACTGCAGGGCGCTCTGCACGCCCACTTGCGGGTGGGCTGGCGTAGCGACACACCCAGAGGTATAGCGACCCTTCTGCACTCCACCCACGGGTAGGCGGCCGGTGGCTGCACGCAGAGGCAGCGCGGGCCCTTCGAACACCCACCAATGGGTGGGCGGCGTGGCGGCACACTCAGAGGCAACCCATGGTTCTGCCGCGCCCACCCGCAGGTTGGGCCGCCCGTCTCTGCACAACCAGGAGCAACGCGAGTATGCTTCTGCAGGCCCGCGGGTGGGCGGCGTGGCACACCCAGAGGCACCGCCTAAACAGTTCTGCCGCCCACCACGGGTGGGCGGCCATCAGCGGCACACCCAGAGGCAACGCCAGGACCTTCTGCGCTCCACCGCAGTGCCAGCTCGGCCGTCCGGCGTACGCCCAGAGGCACGCAAAGCAGTTCTGCGCCCACCTCACGGGTGGGTGGTCGTTCAGCGTCAACCCAGAGGGAGAGCGCAGGCCTGCTGCCGCAGCCCACCCGCGGGTAGGCGGCGCGTGGCTGGCACGCTCAGAGGCAGCCAGCGAAACCCTTCTGCGCCCACGCCGCGGTGGAGCCGACCGACATGCGGCACTCAGAGGCAAAGCGCAGACTTCTGCCGCCCACCCGCGGGTGGAAGCCGGCCGTCGCGAGCTTTACCCAGAGGCAAACCGCGGGCCCTACCTGCCGCCCGCCGCGGGTGGAGCCGGCCCGTCAGCGGCACAGCAGAGCACCGCATAAAACAGTTCTGCGCGCCCACCCGCGGGTGGAGGCGACCTGGCGAGCACGCAGGAGGCCTGCGCAAACAGTTCTGCATGCCCGCCGCAGGAAAGCTGGTCGTTCGTCAGCCCAGAAGAAACTGCAGGCCCTTCTGCTTGCGCCCACCACGGGTGGGCTGCAGTGCGTCTTGGCACACCAGAGGTAATTGCAGGCCCTTCAGCGCACTCCACGCCAAAGAAGGGTAGGCGGCCCGTGGCTGCACGCAGGCGCAACCGCGGGAGCCTTCTGCACTGCGCACCCGCTGGTGGAAGCGGCCGTGGCGGCACACACTCCAGAACAAGCATGGAAACCGCTCGCGGCGGCGCCGCGGGTGGAAGCGTTGTTCGGCGGCACACCAGAGGCAACCGCATGAGCCCTTCTGCGCGCCCACCAGGTGGGGTGCGGCCCGTCTTGGCTTTGGCCAGCGCGGCATGGAAACCGGGTTGCCTGCGCCCACCCTACTGGGTGGGTTGGTGGATAACGTCGGCAGAGGAAACCGCGCTGCCCTTCTGCACACCCACTTAGGGTAGGCCTGCGTGGCGGCGCACTCAGGAGGCAAGCGCCAAAGCCCTTCTCCGCATGCGCTGCAGGTGGGTAGTGCTGGCGGCACTCAGAGACAGCGCCAAACCCTTCCTGCGCATACCCACGGGTGGAGCCGGCCGATGGCGGCGCACGCAAAAGGTAATTGCAGGCCCTTCTGCACTCCCACCGCGGGTGGGCCGGCCCGTGGCGGCGCACCGACACCGCGTAAACTGGTTCTGCCGCCCACCCGCGGGTGGAGCCGTACCCGTCTTGGCACTTTGCCGAGGCAGCAGCCGCCAGGAGACACTTCTGCTGCATGCCACCCACGGGTGGGCTGGCCGTCACCGGCACACCAGAGGCAACCGCTTGAGCCTTCTGCATGCGCGCAGGGGTGGAATGCGGCCCTGACGGCACGCCAGAGGCAGCCGCATAAACAGTTCTGCCGCGCCCACCCTCGCGGGTGGGAGTTTGGTGGATGCGATCGGCAGAAACCGCGGAGGCCCTTCTGCCGCCCACCCGCGGGTGGGCCTGCCGTGGCGGCACACTCAGAGACAGCGCAAACCCTTCTGCGCTGCGCGCGCGGGTGGGCCGGCGTGTGACACTCACTCAGGAGGCAAAGCGCAAACCCTGCTGCGCCCGCACCCACGGAGTTTGACGTAGCCGAGCTGCCAGCGAGCACACCGCGTAGGCCACATCTGACCGCGCGCCCACCCGGGTGGAGCCGTACGTCTTGACGCACAGAGGCACTGCGCAAACAGTTCTGCGCACTTGCGGGTGGGCGAAAGTATGAAGCAGCACCCAGAGCTGCACCATAAACGGTTCTGCCGTACACCGCTGGAAAGCTGGTCGATTCGTCAACCCAGGAAAACTGCCGCAGGCCCTTCTGCCGCAGCCCACCCGCGGGTGGGCTGGCCGATCAGCATACACCCAGAGGTAAGCGCCAGGCTTCTGCGCTCCACCCACTGGTAGGCGGCCGTGGCTGTGCAACCAGAGGACAAGCGCGGGCCCTTCTGAACACCCACCAATGGGTGGGCCGGCCCGTGGCGGCCCACCCAGAAGGCAACCCGCCAGGCTTCTGCCGCACACGCGCGCGGCGGCCATACGTCGCGCTGCACAACCAGGAGACAGCCGCGGCCGCTTCTGCCGCCCACCCACTTGGTGGGCCGGCCGTGGCGGCGCACCCAGAGCACCGCATGAAGCAGTTCTGCCGCGCCCACCCACGGGTGCAGGCCGGCCGCGTCGCTGTGCCCAGAGACGAAACGCGCTGGCGCCTTCACCTGCGCCCGCGGGTGGGCGGCCGATGAAAGGCGGCACACTCAAGAACGGCCGCGGGCTACTTCCACGCCCACCGCGGGAGTGGCCCGGCCCGTGGCTTGGCACAGCCAGAGTCGCCAGCCCCTTCTGCACGCCCTCCCGCGGGTTGGGCGGCCGTGGCGGCACACCCGAGCCACACTGCGCTAAACAGGTTTCTGCATGCCCACCCGCGAGGTGGGCCGACAGTTCGCGACCGCCAGAGCCACCGCGCAAACGGTTGTGCCGCCCACCACGGGTGGAGCCCGGCGTCGTGGCACACCGAGGCAAACCGAAGGCCCTTCTGCTGCATGCCGCGGATTGGGTTAGTGCGATAACGTCAACCGGGAGGAAACCGCGGAGCCCTTCTGCACTCCACCCAGCAGCGTGTAGGCCGGCCGGTGGCTGCACTGAGGGCAGCCGCGGCCTGCTGAACACCCACCAATGGGTGGGCCGGCCGTCGCGGCGCACCAGAGCAACCGCCAGAGCCCTTCTACCGCCCACCCACGGGTGGAAGGCTGGCGGCGTCAGCTGCACAACCAGAACGGCCGCAGGCGCTTCTGCAGCCCACCGCGGGTGGGCGGTTGTGGCGAAGCGCACTCCAGGAGGCAAGCGCCAAACCCTTCTGCCGCGCTTAGCCACGTTGGGCGACCACGCATACACTCAGGGCAAAGCGCCAAACCCTTCTGCCGCCCACCCGCCGGGTGCCAGGCCGGCCCGATCAGCGGCACTTTACCCGATTGGCAAGCGCAGAGCAATTCTGCCGTACGCCCTGCGGGTGGAGCCTGCGTCAGCGGAACGCAGGGGAAAAGCGGGCCCTTCTGCCGGCCACCGCGGGTGGGCCGACGTCAGCTGCGCAGCACCAGAGCAGCAGACCCTTCTGCCGCAGCCACCCACCAAGGTGAGGCCGTGCAGTGGCGGCACGCCCATAGCTGCGTCACAAAACCAGTTTCTGCCGCCGCGCACGGACGGGTGGGCCGGCCATGGCGGCGCCGCTGAGAGCAACCCGCCAAGGACGCTTCTGCAGCACACCACTGGTGGGCGGCCGTGTGACACGCAGAACTGACCGCGAGCCCTTCACCGCACGCCACCGCAGGTGGGCCGGCCGTGTGACACCACCAGGAACTAACCCGCGGAGCCCTTCTGCCTGCACACCGGGTCGGCGGCCCGTGGCGAGCACGCAAAGGCTACGCAAACAGTTCTGCTGCGCCAACCCTACGCGGATTGATTTGGTCGGGTGCGTCAGCCAGTCTCAGTCCTCCGCGCTCCACACCGCAGGGTGGGCCGACGTCGTAGCGGAACGCAGGGCAACCGCGGGGCGCTTCTGCTGCACCCGCCGCACGGGTGCTGGAGCGGCCGTCAGCGGCGCAGAGCGCAGAAATCACGGGCCCTACTGCCTGCGCACACCGCGGGTGGGCGTGCGTTAGCGACGCCAGAGTCCACCGCCGCGCAGTTCTGCATGCGCCCTGCGGGTGGGCCGGGCGTGGCGAAGCACACCTCAGAGAACGTAAAAGCGCCAGAGCTTTCTGCTTGCGGCCCAACCGCGGGTGGGCCGACCCGTGGCGCTTCCACCTCAGAGGCAAGCGCCAGGCCCTTCTGCGCGCCCTTGCGGGTGGAGCCGCGCCCGTCTAGGCACGCCGGTGGCAGACGCGCAGGCAGTTCTGTCGCCCCACCCGCGGGTGCAGCCCTGCGTAGCGGAACGCAGGGGAAAAGCAGGCCTTTCTGCCGCCCACCCTACGGGTGGAGCTGGCGTCGTGGCACGCAATGGCAAAGCGCAAACAGTTCTGCAGCCCACCGGGAAAGCTGGTGGATTGCGTCAGCAGAAGAAACTGCAGGCCCTTCTGAGCGCCCACCCGCACTGGTGGGCTGGCGTGGCGACACACCCAGAGGCAACCGCCAAACCCTTCTGCGCCCACCCGCGGGTGAGGCCGGCCGTGGCTGCACGCAGAGGCAACGCCCGAGACGCTTCCTGCCACCCACTGGTGGGCGGCGCAATGGCGGCGGCACTCAGAGACAAGCATAAACCCTTCTTCGCCCACCCACGAATGGGCGGCCGTGGCGGCTACTCAGAGGCAGCGCAAACCCTTCTGCCGCCCACCCGCGGGTGGGCGAGCGCTCGCGGCACACCCAGAGGCAAGCGCGGGCCCTTCTGCCGCGCCCACCCGCGGGTGGGCCTACACGTCTTGACCTACCCGGGGCAACCTCAGGCCCTTCTGCGCGCCCACCCACGGGTGGGCGGCAGTGGCGAGCACACCAGAGCACACCCAAACAGTTCTGCACGCCCACCCAGGGGTGGGCGGCCGTCGCGACACACCCAGAGGCACCGCACAAGCAGTTCTGCGCCCACCAGCGGGTAAGCTGGTCGTTCATCTGTCCAGAAGAAAATGCAGGGCCCTTCTGCCGCCCCACCCACGGGTGGGCTGGCGTGTGACTCACCCAGTTTTACCCGCAGGCCCTTCTGCACTCCACACCGCGGGTGGGCGGCGTGGCTGCACCCAGAAGGCAACCGCGGGAGCCTTCTGCACACCCACCAGCGGGTGGGCGGCCCGATGTGCGGCGCAATGGCTTAGCGCCAAACAGTTCTCGCAGCCCACCCGCGGAAGCTGGTGGATTCGTCAGCCAGAAGGCTTCCAGGCCCTTCTGCCGCCCACCACGGGTGGGCTGGCCCGTCGCGGCACACCCAGAGGCAACCGCCAAAACCCTTCTGCAGCCCACCCGCGGGTGATCGGCCGTGGCTGCACCCAGAGGCAACGCCAGGCGCTTCTGCACCCACCCACTGGTGGGCGGCCGTGGCGGCACACTCAGAGCAAAGCATAAAACCTTCTTCCACGCCCACCCACGAATGGGCGGCCGGTGGCGGCACACTCAGAGGCAACCGCCAGGCCTTCTGCGCCCACCCACGGGGTGGGCCGGTGTCGCGGCACGCCCAGGCAACCGCGAAGCCTGCTGCCGCCACCCACGGGTGGGCGGCGTGGCGGCACACTCAGAGGCAACCGCAGGCCCTTCTTCCGCCCACCCGCGGGAGGGGCCGGCGTGGCGGCACAGCCAGAACAGTCGCAGCCTTCTGCTAGCCCACTCCGCGAGGTGGGCCGGCCGTGTGACACCCGAGCCCTACCTGTAAACAGTTCTGCATACACCCGCAGTGGGCGGCCGTTTGCGACCGCGCCAGAATACCGCAAACGGTTGTGCCGCCCACCCACCGAGATTGGGCGACGTCTTGGCACGCAGAAGAGCAAGCGAGGGCCCTTCTGCCGCCCACCCGCGGGTGGGTTGGTGGTCGTCAACCAGGAAACCGCCAGGCCCTTCTGCGCTCCCACCCGCAGTGCGGGCCGGCGTGGCTGCACGCTAGAGGGCAAGCGCCCAGGGCCCTTCACTGAACTACCCGCAATGGGTTGGGCGGCCCGTGTGGCGGCGAGGCAACCGCGGAGCCCTTCTGCGTACACCCACGGGTGGGCCGGCCCGTCGTCTGCACAACCAGGAGCAACCGCGAGCGCACTTCTGCGCCCACACCACGGGTAGGCGGTTGTGGCGGCGCACTCAGAGACAGCGCCAAACCCTTCTGCACGCCCAACCCGCGGGTGGGCGGCCATGGCAGCCACACTCAGAGGCAAGCGCAAACCCTTCTGCCGCCCACCCACGGGTGGAGCGGCCCGTCTTGACACACCCGGTGGCAAAGCACGAGCAATTCTGCCGCCCACCCGCGGGTGGGCCTACCGTCTTGAGAACACAGGGGGAAAAGCAGGCCTTCTGCCGCCCACCGCGGGTGGGCGGCATTAGCTGCACACCCAGGGGCAAGCGCGGAACCCTTCTGCAGCCCACCCACAGGTGAGCGGTATGGCGGCACACCCATATGCCACATGCAAACAGTTCTGCCGCGGCGCACAGGCCGGATTAGGCCGACCATGGCGGCACACCCAGAAGAGCAACCGCGGGAGACCTTCTACCGCCCACCCACTGGTGGGCGGCCCGTCGTGACGCACCCAGAGGCAACCGCGGAGAGCCTTCTGCCGCCACCCACGGTGGGCGGCCGTTGGCGGCACGCAAGAAACTAACCGCAGGCCTTCTGCGCCACCCGGCGGGTGGGCGGCGATGGCGGCACACCCAAAACACCGCATAAACAGTTCTGCTTTCGCCCAACCTACGGGTGGGTTGGTCGATTCGCGTCAACCCTGAGGGGAAATCTCAGGCCCTTCAACCGCGCCCACCCGCGGGTGGGCCGGCCCGTCGGCGTGAACGCAGAGGCAACCGCCAGGGAACCTTCTGCACACCACCCGCAGATTGGGCGGCCGTCTTGACACCAGAGGGAAAAGTCTGGAGGCCCTACTGCGCCCTGCGGGTGGGCGGCGTGGCGGCACGCAGAGTCACCATAAACAGTTCTGCAGCCCCGCATTGCGGGTAGGCGGCCGTGGCGAGCACACTCAGAGACAGCGCCAGAACTTTTCTGCAGCCCAACCACGGGTGGGCCGGCCATGGCGCCACACTCAGAAGACAGCGCAAACCCTTCTGCGCCCACCGCGGGTGGGCGACGTCGGCGAGCACACCCGATTGGCAAGCGCGGAAGAGCAATTCTATGCAGCCCACCCGCGGGTGGGCCTACCGTCGGCGGAACACCCAGGGGAAAAGCAGGCCTTTCTGCCCGCCCACCCGCGGGGTGGGCTGGCCGTCGGCGGCACGCAATGGCAAGCGCAAACAGTTCTGCACGCCCACCCACGGGAAAGCTGGTCGTTCGCGTCAACCCAGAAGAAACTGCAGGCCCTTCTGAGCGCCCACCCACTGGTGGGCTGGCGATCGCGGCACACCCAGAGGCAACCGCCAAACCCTTCTGCAGCCCACCCACGGGTGGGCAGGCCCGTGGCTGCACCAGAGGCAGCCGCGGGACCTTCTGCACGCACCGCCCACTGGTGGGCGGCTGTGGCGGCACACTCAGAAGACAGACGCAAACCCTTCTTCGCCCACCCACGAATGGGCGGCCGTTGGCGGCACACTCAGAGCAAAGCGCAAACCCTTCTGCAGCCCACCCGCAGGGTGAGCCGTATAGCGGCACACCCAGAGCTAGCAGGCCTTCTGCCGCCCACGGGGTGGGCCTACGTCGTGGCCTACCCGGGGCAACCTCAGGCCCTTCTGCCGCCCACCCACGGGTGGGCAGTGGCGGCATCGCAGAGCACACCAAACAGTTCTGCCGCCCACCCAGGGGTGGAGGCCGACGTCAGCGACACACCAGAGGCACGCGCCAGAAGCAGTTCTGCGCCCACCAGCGGGTAAGCTGGTCGTTGCGTCATCCCAGAAGAAAATGCAGGCCCTTCTGCCGCCCACCCGCGGGTGGGCTGGCGTCTTGACTCACCCAGTTTTTACCCGCGGGCCTTCTGCACTCACCCACGGGTAGGCCGGCCGTGGCTGCACGCAGAGAGCAACCGCGGGACACTTCTGCACCCACCAGCGGGTGGGCCGCGTCGTGGCGCATTAGTAACTAGCGTAAACAGTTCTCCAGCCCACCCGCGGAAAGCTGGTGGATTGCGTCAGCCAGAAGAAACTGCAGGCCCTTCTGCAGCCCACCCGCGGGTGGGCTGGCCCGTCAGCGGCACACCCAGAGGCAACCGCAAACCCTTCTGCAAAGCCCACCCACGGGTGGGCGGCCGTGGCTGCACACCCAGAGGCAACGCCGCAGGACACTTCTACACCCACACCCACTGGTGGGCGGCCGATGGCGGCACACTCAGAAGACAAGCGCCAAACCCTTCTTCCAGCCCACCCACGAATGGGCGGCGTGGCGGCACACTCAGAGGCAACCGCGGAGCCTTCTGCCACGCCCACCCACGGGTGGGGCCGAGCACGTCGCGGCACACCAGAACGCCGCGGCGCTTCTGCCGCCGCCCACCGCGGATTGGGCGGCCGTGGCGGCACACTCAGAGAGCAACCGCTGGGCCCTTCTTCACGCCCTGCGGGAGGTCCGGCCGTGCTGGCGGCACAGCCAGAGGCAATCGCGGCCCCCTTCTGCGCAGCCCACTCACGGGTGGGCGGCGTCGCGTGACACACCCGAACCACTGCGCAAACAGTTCTGCCATGCCCACCCACGGTGGGCGGCCGTTCGCGACCGCCCAGAGCCACCGCGCCGAAACAGTTGTGCAGCCCACCCGCGGGTGGGCGGCCGTCTTTGAAGCACACCCAGAGGCAAGCGAAGGCCCTTCTGCCGCCCACCCACGGGTGGGTTGGTGCGTTCGTCAACCAGGAAGCCGCGGGCCCTTCTGCACTCCCACCCACGGGTAGGCGGCGTGGCTGCACACCAGAGAGGCAAGCGCGGGCCCTTCTGAACACCCACCAATGGGTGGGCGGCCGTGTGGCACGCAGAGGCAACCGCAGAGCCCTTCTGCACGCCCACCCACAGGTGGGCCGCGACGTCAGCTGCACAACCAGGAGCAACCGCGGAAGCGCTTCTACCGCCCACCCGCGGGTAGGCCGGTTGTGGCGGCACACTCAGAAGGCAAAGCGCCAAACCCTTCTGCCGCCCAACCGCGGGTGGGCGGCCATGGCAGCCACACTCAGAGGCAAAGCATAAACCCTTCGCGCCCACCCGCGGGTGGGCGACGTCAGCGGCACACCGGTGGCAACGCAGGCAATTCTGCCGCGCCCACCCGCGGGTGGGCCGATGGCGGAACGCAGGGGAAAAGCAGGCCCCTTCTGCAGCCCGCCGCGGGTGGGCCGGCGGTGGCGCTGCACGCAGGGGCAAGCGCCAGACCCTTCTGCAGCCACCCACAGGTGAGCGGCTGTGGCGGCACCCATAGCCACATGCAAACAGTTCTGCAGCGCACAGGCGTAGGCCCGTGTATGGCGGCACGCAGAGGCAACCGCGAGGACAGCCTGCTGCAGCCCACCACTGGTGGGCGGCCGTCAGCGGCACACCGGTGGCAAGCGCGAGCAATTCTGCCGCCCACCCGCGGGTGGGCCTACCGTGTGGCGGAACAGCAGGAAAGCAGGCCCATCGCCGCGCCCACCCACGGGTGGGCGGCGTCGGCTGCTGCACGCAGAGGGCAAGCGCAGACCCTTCTGCCGCCCACCACAGGTGAGCCGGCTGTGGCGACACCCATAGCCACATGCAAACAGTTCTGCCGCAGCGCACGGACGGGTAGGCGGCCATGGCGGCACACCCAGAAGCAACCGCAGGGCCTTCTACCGCAGCCACCCACTGGTGGGCGGCCGACGTGGCTGCACACCAGAAACAGCTGCAGGCCCTTCTGCCGCGCCACCACGCAGTGGGCGGCCGTGGCGGCACGCAGAAGGCAACCGCGGAGCCTTCTGCCGCGCCACCCAGCGGGTGGGCCGGCGGTGGCGGCACCCAAAGGCACTGCGCAAAACAGTTCTGCTGCACGTAACCTCACGGGTGGGTTGGTGGATTCGCGTCAACCCTGAGAATCTCAGGGCCCTTCAACCGCCCACCCACGGGTAGGCGGCCGTCAGCGGAACACCCAGAGGCAACGCGGAGCGCTTCGCACCCACCCACGGGTGGGCGGCCGTGGCGGCACGCAGAAGGAAAATGCAGGCCCTACTGCGCCCACACACGGGTGGGCCGGCCGTGTGGCACACCCAGAGTCACGCATAAACAGTTCTGCCGCCCACCCGCGGGTAGGCCGGGCCCGTGGCGGCGCACTCAGAGGCAAGCGCCAAACTTTTCTGCACGCCCAACCACGGGTGGGCCGGCCATGGCAGCCACTCAGAGGCAAGCGCCAAACCCTTCTGCCGCCCACCCGCGGGTGGAGCGGCACACGTGGCTACCCGATTAGCTTAGCGCAGAGCAATTCTGTCACGCCCACCCACGGGTGGGCCTACGTCAGCCCGAGAACACCCAGGGGAAAAGCAGGCCTTTCTGCCGCCCACCCGCAGGGTGGAGCTGGCGTGGCGAAGCACCCAATGGCAAAGCGCCAAACGGTTCTGCCGCCCACCCTGCGGAAAGGCTGGTCGTTCGCGTCAACCCAGAAGACTGCAGGCCCTTCTGAGCGCCCACCACGGTGGGCTGGCCGTCTTGACACGCAGAGGCAACCGCAGAAACCCTTCTGCCGCCCCACCCGCAGGGTGGGCGGCCGCGTGGCTGCACGCAGAGCAACCGCGGGGCCTTCCTGCACACCCACCACTGGTGGGCCGGCTGTGGCGGCACACTCAGAGCAACAGCGTAAAACCCTTCTTCAAGCCCACCCGCAGATGGGCGGCCGTGGCGGCACACTCAGAACAAAGCGCCAAACCCTTCTACCGCCCACCCACGGGTGGAGCCGGCATAGCGGCACACCCAGGGCCAGCGCCGGAGCCTTCTGCCGCCCACTTGCGGGTGGGCCTACCGTCGGCGGCACTGCAGGGGGCAACCTCAGGCCCTTCTGCACGCCCACCCACGGGTGGGCGGCGGTTGGCGGCACCCAGGAGCACACCAAAACAGTTCTGCCCTGCGCCCACCCAGGGTGGGCCGGCCGTCGCGACACACCCAGAGGCGCCAGCGCAAAGCGGTTCTGCTGCGGCCACCAGCGGGTGGCTGGTGGATTCGCGTCATCACCCAGAAGATGCAGGGCCCTTCTGCTAGCCCACCGCACGGGTGGGCTGGCGTGGCGGCTCACCCAGTTTTACCCGCGGGCCCTTCTGCACTCCACCCACACGGGTGGGCCGGCCCGTTGGCTGCACGCCAGAAGGCAACGCGGGGCAGCTACTGCACCCACCAGCGGGTGGGCGGCCGTCGTGAGCACGCCCAATGGCAAGCGCAAACAGTTCTCCGCCCACCCGCGGGAGGCTGGTCCGTTGCGTCAACCCAGAAGAAAGCTGCAGGCCCTTCTGCCGCCCACCCGCAGATTGGGCTGGCCGTCTTCGGCACACCCAGAGGTAACCGCCAAACCCTTCTGCCGCCCACCCACGGGTGAGGCCGGCCGTGGCTGCACACCCAGAGGCAACCCGCGGGGCAGCCTACACACCCACCCACTGGTGGGCGGCGATGGCGGCACACTCCAGAGGCAAGCGCGACCCTTCTTCCAGCCCACCCACGAGATGGGCCGGCCCGTGGCGGCACACTCAGAGGCAACGCGGGCCTTCCGCCAGCCCACTGCGGAGTTGAGCGGCCCGTCTGTGGCACCCAGAAGGCAACCCTTGGCGGCCTTCTGCCACGCCGCCGCGGGTGGGCGGCCCGTGGCGGCACTCAGAGGCCGCGGAGCCCTTCTGCGCCCACGCGGGAGACCGGCCCGTGACGGCACAGCCAAAGTGTCGCCAGCCCCCCTTCTGCCGCAGCCCACTCACGGGTGGGCGGCCGCGTGGCGACACCCGAACCCTGCGCCAAACGGTTCTGCCGCCCACCCACGAGGTGGGCGGCCCGTTCGCGACAGCGCCCAGAGCCACCGCCAAACCGGTTGTGCATGCCGCACGGGTGGGCGGCCGTCGGCGGCACGCAGGAGGGCAAGCGAGGCCGCCGCGCACCCAGTGTGGGTTGGTCGTCGTCAACCAGGAGAAACCGCAGGCCCTTCTGACGCCACACGGGATGAGGCGGCGTGGCTGCGCAAACACAGCGTCACTACGAACACCCACCAATGGGTGGGCGGCCGTGGCGAGGCACACCCAGAGGCAACCGCAGAGCCCTTCTACGCCCACCCACAGGTGGGCGGCCCGTAACTGCACAACCAGGAGCAACCGCCCGGGCGCTTCTGCCGGCCCCACTTACGGGTAGGCGGTTGTGGCGGCACACTCAGAGCAGCGACAAACCCTTCTGCCGCCCAACCACGGGTGGGCGGCCATAAGCGCCACACTCAGAGGCAAGCGCAAACCCTTCTGCCACGCCCACCACGGGTGCGACCGGCCCGTCAGCGGCTTTACCAGTGTAAGCGCAGAGCAATTCCTGCACGCCCACCCGCGGGTGGAGGCCTACACGTCAGCGGAACGCAGGGGGGGGAAAAGCAGAGCCCTTCTGCCGCCCACCGCAGGTGGGCCCGTGTGCTGCACGCGCAGGGGCAGACGCCAGACCCTTCCTGCCGCCCGCCCACCGGTGGAGCCCGGCTGTGGCTGGCGCACCCGCAGCCACAGCCAAAACAGTTCTGCCGCAGCGCGCAGGCCGCGTAGGCCCGGCCATGGCGGCACGCAGAAGGCAACCCGCGGGAGACGCTATGCACGCCCACCCACTGGGTGGGCGGCCGTCTTGAAGCACCCAGAGGCAACCGCCAGGCCCTTCCTGCACGCCACCCACAGAGGTGGGCTGGCGTGGCGGCACTTTACCAGAGGCAACGCGGGTAGCCTTCTGCACCTGCGCCACCGGCGGGTGGAGCCGGCGTCTTGGCGGCACTTTACCCAAGAGGCACCGCATAAAGCAGTTCTGCTTTCGCCCAACCCTACGGTGCGGGTTGGTGGAATTCTTTGCGTCCGGCTTATGAGGAAATCTCAGGCCCTTCAACACGCCCACCACGGGTAGGCCGGCCCGTCGCTGGCGGAACGCAGAGGCAACCGCGGGAGACCTTCTACACACCACCCACCGGGTGGAGCGGCCGTCTTCGGCACGCAGAGGGAAAATGCAGGCCCTACTGCCGCGCCCACACCTGGGTGGGCGGCCGTGGCGGCACACCCAGAGTCCACCGCAAACAGTTCTGCCGCCGCACCCGCGGGTAGGCCGGCCGTGGCGGCTTGCCTCCAGAATAGCGCCAGCTTTCTGCGTAGCGGGTGGGCGGCCGTGAGCGCCACACTCAGAATAGCGCCAAAGCTTCTGCGTGCGCGGCGTGCCGGCGTCGCGAAGCACGCGCGCAGCATGAACGTCTGTACGCCCACCCGCGGGTGGAGCCCTACCGTCGGCGGAACGCAGGGGAAAAGCGAGGCCTTTTCTGCCGCCCACCCGCGGGTGGAGGCTGGCCGATAGCGGCTTGCAATGAAAGCCAAAGCGCCAAACAGTTCCTGCGCCCACCACGCGGAAAGCTGAGTGGGTGCGTCAGCCCAGAAGAAACTGCAGGCCCTTCCTGAGCGCCCGCCCACTGGTGGGCTGGCCGTCGCTGACGCACAGAGGCAACATGAAACCCTTCTGCACGCCCACCCGCGGGTAGGCGGCCGTGGCTGCACGCAGGGCAACCGCGGGAGACGCTTCGCACACACCCGCCACTGGTGGTGGGCCCGGCTGTCGGCGGCACACTCCAGAACCCAGCGCAAACCCTTCTTCACGCCCACCCACGAATGGGCGGCCGTGGCGGCGGCACTCCAGAGCCATAGCGCGGAAACCCTTCTTACCGCGCCCCACCCGCGGGTGGGCGGCCTCGCTTGGCGCTTTACCCAGAGGCAAAGCGCCAGGCCCTTCTGCAGCCCACCCGCGGGTGCGGAGCCTACCGTCGGCGGCCTACCCGGGGCAACCCTCAGGCCCCTTCTGCCTGCGCCCACCCGCGGATTCAGGGCGGCGGTGGCGAGCAGCACGCCGAGGCACACCCAAACAGTTTCTGCATGCGCACGCAGGGGTGGAGCCGGCGTCGCTGACACCCAGAGGCACCACGCGAAGCAGTTCTACCGCCCCACCAACGGGTAAGCTGGTGCGTTCGTCATCCCAGAAGAAAATGCAGGCCCTTCTGCGCCCACCGCAGATTGGGCCGCTCGTGGCATCACTCAGTTTGTACCACGAGGACCCTTCTGCACTCCCACCCACGGGTAGGCCGGCCGTGGCTGCACACCAGAGCGCGCGCGAGACGCTTCTGCACACCCACCAGCGGGTGGGCCGGCACGTCGCGGCACGCCCCAATAGTATGAAAGCCAGTTCTCCGCGCTGCGGGAGGCTGGTCCGATTCGTCAACCCAGAAGAAACTGCAGGCCCTTCTGCCCACGCCCACCCACGGGTGGGCCTGGCCGTGTGACACGCAGAGGCAACCGCCAAACCCTTCTGCCCGCATGCCCACCCGCGTAGTGCCAGGCCGGCGTGGCTGCACACCCAGAGGCAACCGCAGAGACGCTACTGCACACCCACCCACTGGGTGGGCGGCCGGCCGTGCTGAGGCACACTCCAGAGGCAAGCACAACAAACCCTTCTTCGCCCCACCCATGAATGGGCCGGCCGTGGCGGCCACACTCAGAGGCAAAGCATGAAGCCGTTCTGCCGCCCCACCTGGACGGGCCGGGTTGGTGCGTTCGCGTCAGCAGAGAACCGCCAGGCCCTTCTGCCGCGCCAACGTAGGTGGTGGGCCGGCCGTGGCGGCATGTTATTCGAGGCAAAGCATGGAAACCCTTCTGCCGGCGCCCACCCCGCAGGCCGGCCGTCAGCGGCCGCACCCAGAGAGCACACCCAAACGTGCTGCCGCCCACCCCAGGGGTGGAGCCGAGCCCGTCGATGGCACGCCAGAAGGGCACCGCATGAACCAGTTCTGCTGCAGCCCACCTACGGGTGGGTTGGTGGTCGTCAGCGGAGGAAACCGCGGCCCTTCTGCGAAAACGCCCGCGGGTGGGCCGGCCCGTCTTGGCACGCAGAGGCACCGCGCCAGACAGTTCTGCCGCCCCACCCTACGGGTGGGTTGGTGGTCGCGTCAACCCGGAGAGCCGCGAGCCCTTCTGCGCCCACCCGCGGGTGAGGCCGGCCGGTCTGCGGCACGCAGAGCCTCCACATAGCAAGTTTCTGCACGCCCACCCGCGGGTGGGCCGACCCACGTCGGCGGCGCACGGAGGCCTTTACTCTAACAGTTCTGCCCAGCCCAACCCTACGGGTGGGCTGGTCGGTTTACACATCAACCCAGAAGCAAAGCGCCCGGGCCCTTCTGCCACGCCCACCCACAGGATTGGAGCCGGCCGTGTGGCGAAAGCGCAGAAGGCAACCGCATGAGCCCTTCTGCACGCCCACCCACGGGGTGAGGCCGACGTCGTGGCACACCCAGAGGCACCAGCGAAGCAGTTCTGCCGCCCTGCGGTGAGATGCGGCCTTCACGGCACACCCAGAGGCACCGCTAAACTGCTGCGTAGCACGCGTGGGGCCAGCGGTTCGAGCAACCCAGGAGCGACGCGGTCTTCTGCGCCCACACTGCGGGTAGGCCGGCCGTGGCTGACACACCAGAGGCACCGCGCGAGCCTTCTGCCGCCCACCCGCGGGTGGAGCGGCTGTGGCACACTCAGGCTGCGTGAGCCTTCTGCGGCACTGCAGGGTGGGCGACGTCTGCACACCCAGGGCAAACCGCGGGCCCTTCTGCGCCCACCCAGCGGGGTGGGATCGGCGTCAGCGGCTTACCAGAGCCACCGCAAAACAGTTCACGCGCCCACCTGCGGGTGGGTT
The DNA here is from genome assembly GCA_034336665.1 of Luscinia megarhynchos. Lineage (NCBI taxonomy): Eukaryota > Metazoa > Chordata > Aves > Passeriformes > Muscicapidae > Luscinia > Luscinia megarhynchos. The sequence continues at coordinate 92,892 of JAPFBE010000132.1, read as the reverse complement.
GGTCGTTGCGATCAACCCAGAAGGGAAACCGCCGTAGGCCTTCTGCGCCACTGCGAGGGTAGGCCTGCGTGGCGGCACACTCAGAGGCAAAGCGCCAAACCCTTCTGCCCGCCCACGCCGCGGTGGGCCCGGCCGTCGTGGCACTCAGAGCAGCGCCAAACCTTCTGCAGCCCACCCACGGGTGCGAGCCGGCGTCGGCGACACGCCAGAGGCAACGCTAGGCCCTTCTGCACGCCCACCCGCGGGTGGGCGGCCCGTCTTCGGCGCACCAGAGGGCACCCATGAAACAGTTCTGCCGCCCACCCACGGGAAAGCTGGTCGTTGCGTCAGCAGAAGAAACTGCAGGCCCTTCTGCTAGCCCCCACCCACGGGTGGGATGGCGTGGCTGCACACCCAGAGTATAGCGCGCAGGCCCTTCTGCACTCCCACCACGGGTAGGCCGGCCGTGGCGGCACACCAGAGGCACACTAAACAGTTCTGCAAGCCCACCGCGGGGCGGGCCGTGAGCGGCACACCCAGAGCAACGCGGGTATGCCTGCGCCCACCCACGGGTGGGCCCGCCGTCAACTGCACAACCAGGAGCAACCGCGGTACTGCTTCTGCAGCCCACCCACGGGTAGGCCGGCCGTGGCGGCACACCCAGAGCTGCATAAACAGTTCTGCTGCGCCCACCCGCGGGTGGGCCGGCCGTCTTGGCACACCCAGAACGGCAGCGTGGCCTTCTGCCGCCCACCCACGGGTGGGCGGCCGTGGCGAAGCACCCAGAGGCAACCGCGAGCCCTTCTTCCAGCCCACACGCGGTGCGGGCTCGGCCCGTCGCGGCACGCAGAGGCAATCGCAGGCCCTTCTGCCGCCCACTCGCGGGTGGGCGGCCCTGTGGCGGCACACCCCGAGCCACCATAAACAGTTCTGCACGCCCACCCGCAGGTGGGCCGGCCGTGCGACACGCCCAGAGCCACCGCGCAAACAGTTGTGCCGCCCACCCACGGGTGGGCCGGCCGTCAGCGGCACACCGAGAGGCAAAGCGAAGGCCCTTCTGCACGCCCCACCCACGGGTGGGTTGGTGGGTCGCGTCAACCAGGAGAAGCCGCGGGCCCTTCTGCACTCCCACCCACGGGTGGGCCGGCGTGGCGGCACACCCAGAGGCTACATGCTAAACAGTTCTGCCGCCCACGCGGGTGGAGCCCGTATGGCTGCACACCCAGAGGGCCACGCGCAAACAGTTCTGCAGCCCACCCACGGGAAAGCTGGTCGTTGCTGCACACGCAGAAGGCAACTGCAGGACCCTTCTGCGCCCACCCACTGGGTGGAGCTGGCTGTCGGACACCCAGAGGCAAAGCGCGCAGGGCCCTTCTGAACACCCACCAATGCGGTGGGCGGCCGTCGGCAGCACACTCAGAAGCAACGCAGGCCCTTCTGCGCACTACATTGCGGGTGGGCTGGCGTGACTGCACAACCGGGGCAACCGCAGAGCACTTCTGCAGCCCACCCGCGGGTAGGCCCGGGCGTGGCGGCACACTCAGAGGCAACGCCAAAACCCTTCTGCCGCAGCCCAACCACGGTTGGAGCGACATCAGCGCCACCTCAGAGCAAAGCGCCAAACCCTTCTGCACGCCCTGCACCCACGGGTGGGCACGCGACGTCAGCGGCACACCGAGTGGCAAACGCGAGCAATTCTGCGCGCCCACCCCGCGGGTGGGCCTACGTGGCGGAACACCCGGGGAAAGAGCAGGCCCTTCTGCCGCCCCACCCCGCAGATTGGGCCGGCCGTCGCTGCACACCCAGGGGCAACCGCGGGCCCTTCTGCAGCCCATACACAGGTGACCCGGCCGTGGCGGCACACCCATAGCCACATGCAAACAGTTCTGCGGCATACTTACGGGTGGGCGGCCATCGGCGAGCACGCTCAGAGGCAAACGCCAGGCCCTTCTGCCGCACCACCCGCGGGTTGGGCGGCCCGTGGCGGCACGCAGAGGCAACCGCAAGGCCCTTCTGCACGCCACCCGCGGGTGGGCCGGCCGTGGCGGCGACCCAAAAGAGCACCGCACAAACAGTTCTGCTGCGCAGCCCTCACGAGTGGGTTGGCTGGATAGCGATCAACCCTGAAATCTCAGGCCCTTGACTACCACCCCACGGGTGGGCCCGGCCGTGGCGGCACACCAGAGGCAACGCGGGGCGCTTCACACCCGCCCACCCGCGGGTGGGCCGGCCGTCAGCGCCACACCCAGGAAAATGCAGGCCCTACTGCCAGCCCACTTGCAGGTGAGCCCGGCCGTGGCGGCACGCAGAGTCACCTACGCAAACAGTTCTGCATCCCACCCGCGGGTGGAGCCCACGGCCCGTGTAGCGACACCCAATGGCAAAGGCGCAAACAGTTCTGCGCCCACCCACGGAAAGCTGGTCGTTCGCGTCAACCCAGAAGAAACTGCAGGCCCTTCTGCAGCCCCACCCACGGGTGGGCTGGCGTCGTGGCACACCCAGAGCAACCGCCAAACCCTTCTGCACGCCCCACCCGCAGGGTAGGCCGGCCGTGGCTGCACACCCGAAGGCAACCGCGAGGCCTTCTGCACACCCACCACTGGTGGGCCGGCCGTGTGGCACACTCAGAGGCAACGCAAACCCTTCTTCACGCCCCACCCGCGAATGGGCCGGCCGTGGCGGCACACTCAGAGAGCAAAGCATAAAAACCCTTCTGCACGCCCACCCACGAATGGGCCGGCCGTGGCGGCACACCCAGAGGCAACCGCGGAGCCTTCTGCCACACACGGGGTGGGCCCTACCGTCAGCGGCCTACCCGGGGGCAACCTCAGGCCCTTCTGCCGCCCCGCACGGGTGGGCCGACGGTGGCGGCCGCAGAGGCACACCCAAACAGTTCTGCCGCCCGCAGGGTGGGCGGCCGTGGCGACACACGGAGGCACCGCTAAAGCAGTTCTGCCGCCCGCAGGGGTAGCTGGTCGATTGGTCGTCGAAAGATGCAGGCCCTTCTGCACGGCCACCCACGGGTGGGCTGGCCGTGGCGGCTCACCCAGTTGTACCCTCAGGCCCTTCTGCACTCCCACCCCACGGGTGGTAGGCCGAGCGTGGCTGCACCCAGAGGGCAACCGCGGGGCCTTCTGCACACCCACCAACGGGTGGGCGGCCGTGGCGGCACACTAATGGCAAACGCCAAACAGTTCTCCCGCGCCCACCACGGGAAGCTGGTCGTTGCGTCAGCCAGAAGAAACTGCAGGCCCTTCTGCACGCCCACCCACGGGTGGGCTGGCCGTGTTGAGGCACACCCAGAGGCAACCGCAAACCCTTCTGCAGCCCCACCCGCAGGTGTAGGCCGGCCGTGGCTGCACACCCAGAGGCAACCGCGGAGACCTTCTGCACCCACCCACTGGTGGGCCGGCCGTGAAGGCACACTCAGAGGCAAACGCAAACCCTTCTTCCGCCCACCCACGAATGGGCCGGCCGTGGCGGCACACTCCAGAACAAGCATAAACCCGTTCTGCAGCCCACCTGCGGGTGGGTAGGTCGTTCGCGTCAACCCAGAGGAAACCGCAGGCCCTTCTGCAAGCCCACGTAGGGGTAGGCCGGCCGTGGCGGCATATTCAGAGAGCAAGCATAAACTCTTCTGCGCCCACCGCAGATTGCGGGCCGGCCGTGGCGGCAAACCCAGAGGCACACCCAAACAGTTCTGCACGCCCACCCGGGGTGGGCCGACCCGTGGCGGCACACCCAGAGGCACCGCACAAACAGTTCTGCCGCGCCCCACCTCACGGGTGGCTTGGTGGATGCGTCAACCCAGAGGAAACCGCCAGGCCCTTCTGCACGCCCACCCACGGGTGGGCCGGCCCGTCGGCGGCACAGAGCCACCGCAAAACAGTTCTGCCGCACCCCGCGGGTGGGCAGACCGTCGAGGCACACCCAGAGGCACACGCCAAACAGTTCTGCACGCCCACCTCACGGGTGGGCTGGTGGATGCATCAACCCAGAAGCAAGCGCGGGCCCTTCTGCCGCCCACCCACGGGTGGGCGGCCGTCGCGGCTCATCCAGGGGCAACCGCAGGCACTTCTGCACGCCCACCCACGGGTGGAGCTGGCGTCGCGGCACACCCTGAGCCACACTGCATAAACAGTTGTGCACGCAGCTTACCCACGGGTGGGCCGGCCGTGGCGGCACACCCAGAGGCAACGCAGGCCCTTCTGCAGCCCCACACACGGGTAGGCGGTCGGGGCTGCACACCCAGAGATTAACCGCATGGCCTTCTGCACCCACCAACGGGTGGGCCGGCCGTGGCGGCACACCAGGGGAAAATGCAGGCCCTACTGCACGCCCACCCACGGGTGGGCCGGCCGTCTTGACACCCAGAGGCACAAGCAAACAGTTCTGCACGCCCACCCACGGGAAAGCTGGTCGTTGCGTCAGCCAGAAGAAACTACAGGCCCTTCTGCACGCCCACCCGCGGTTGGGCTGGCCGTGGCGGCACACCCAGAGGTAAAGCGCAGGCCCTTCTGCATGCCCACCGCGGGTAGTCCGGCCGTGGCTGCACACCCAGAGGCAACCGCGGGAGCCCTTCTGAACACCCACCAGCGGGTGGGTCGGCCGTGGCGGCACACTCAGAGGCAAGCGCCAAAACCCTTCCGCCGCGCCGACCCACGGGTGGGTCGACGTGGCGGCACACTAAGAGGCAAAGCGCAAACAGTTCTGCGCCCACCCACGGGTGGGCGACGTCGTCGACACCCAGATGTAACCACAGGCCTTCTGCAGCCCACCCACGGGTAGGCCGGCCCGTGGCTGCACCAGAGGCAACCGCCAGGGGACCTTTTGCACGCCCACCCACTGGTGGGTCGGTTGTGGCGGCACACCTAGAGGCAACCGCGGGCCCTTCTTCCACGCCCACGCGGGTGGGTCGGCGGTGTCGCGCACGCAGAAGGCAACCGCAAAGCCCTTCTGCCGCCCCGCAGGGGTGGGCCGGCGTGACGACACGCTCAGAGGCAAAGCGCCAAACCCTTCTGCACGCCCACCCACGGGTGGGCGACGTCAGCGGCACACTCAGAGGCAAACGCGAAACCCTTCTGCAGCCCACCCACGGGTGGGCTGGCCGTGGCGGCACTCAGAGCAAGCGCAAACCCTTCTGCGCCCCACCCACGGGTGGGCCGACGTCGGCGGCACAGACAGAGGCACACGCAAACCCTTCTGCGCCCCACACACAGGTGGGCCGGCCCGTGGCGGCACAGCCAGAGGCAACCGCGGAAGCCCTTCTGCACGCCCACCCACTGATGAGCCGGCCGTGGCAACACCCAGAGGAAACCACAGGCCCTTCTGCACGCCCACCCACGGGTGGGCCTACCGTTCGGCACACACAGAGGCACAGGGCAAATGGTTCTGCACGCCCACCGCAGCGTAGGCCGGCGTTGCTGCACACCCAGAGGCAACCGCGGAAGCCTTCTACCCGCCCACTGCAGATTGGGCGGCCGTCGTGGCGAAGCACACCCAGAGGCAACCGCAGGCCCTTTTCCGCCCACCCACGGGTGGGCCGGCCGTCGGCGGCACACCCAGAGGCACCGCGCAAACAATTCTGCACGCCCCATTTCACGGGTGGGTTGGTCGCGTTGCGTCAACCCAGAGGAAACCGCAGGCCCTTCTGCACCCCCCTCCCACCGTGTAGGCCGGCCGTGGCGGCACACCCAGGGGCAAACGCAAACCCTTCTGCACGCCCACCCACGGGTGGGACTGCCGTGGCGGCACACCCAGAGGCAACGCCAAACCCTTCTGCACGCCCACCCACGAATGGGCTGGCCGTGGCGGCACACCCAGAGGCAACCGCGAGGCCCTTCTGCGCCCCACACACGGGTGGGCCGGCCGTGTGAACACCCAGAGCCACCGCGCAAACAGTTCTGCAGCCCACCCACGAGTGGGCCGGCCCGTCAGCGGCACCCAGAGCCACACGCCAAACAGTTCTGCAGCCCACCCACGAGTGGGCCGGCCGTTCGCGGCACGCCCAGAGGACCGCGCAAACAGTTGTGCGCCCACCCACTGGTGGGCGGCCGTTATGGCACACCCAGAGGCAAGCGCAGGCCCTTCTGCACTCCCACCCACTGGTGGGCCGGCCGTGGCGGCACACCCAGAGGCACTGCGCAAACAGTTCTGCACGCCCCACCTACGGGTGGGTTGGTGGATAACGTCAACCCAGAGGAAACCGCAGACCCTTCTGCCGCCCACCCGCAGGGTAGGCCGGCCGTGGCGGCACACTCAGAGGCAAACGCATAAACCTTCTGCACGCCCCAACCACGGGTTGGCGGCCGTCGTGGCGGCACACTGCGGAGGCAAGCGCGGAGGCCCTTCTGCACGCCCACCCACGGGTGGGCCGGCGATGGCGGCACACCCAGAGCACGCAAACAGTTCTGCACGCCCACCCAGGGGTGGGCGGCCGTCAGCGACACACCCAGAGGCACATGCAAACAGTTCTGCACGCCCACCCACGGGTAAGCTGGTCGTTCGCGTCATCCCAGAAGAAAATGCAGGCCCTTCTGCACGCCCACCCATGGGTGGGCTGGCCGTCGGCGGCTCACCCAGTTGTACCCTCAGGCCCTTCTGCACTCCCACCCACGGGTAGGCCCGGCCGTGGCTGCACACCCAGAGGCAACCGCGGGGCCTTCTACACACCCACCAACGGGTGGGCCGGCCGTGGCGGCACACCCTAATGGCAAAGCATAAACAGTTCTCCACGCCCACCCACGGGAAAGCTGGTGGTTCGCGTCAACCCAGAAGAAACTGCAGGCCCTTCTGCCGCCCCACCCACGGGTGGGCTGGCCGTGCTTCGGCACACCCAGAGGCAACCGCAAACCCTTCTGCCGCGCCCAACCACGGGTAGGCCGGCCGTGGCTGCACCCAGAGGCAACCGCGGGGCCTTCTACACACCCACCCACTGGTGGGCCGGCCATGCAGCGGCACACTCAGAGCAAAGCATAAACCCTTCTTCACGCCCACCCACGAATGGGCCGGCCGTGGCGGCACACTCAGAATAGCGCAAACCGTTCTGCACGCCCACCTACGGGTGGGTTGGTCGTTAGCGTCAACCCAGAGGAAACTGCAGGCCCTTCTGCGCCCCACGTGAGGGGTAGGCCGGCCCGTGGCGGCATATTCAGAGGCAAGCGCCAAACCCTTCTGCACGCCCACCCACGGGTGGGCCGGCCGTCAGCGGCAAAACCCAGAGCACACCCAAACAGTTCTGCACGCCCACCCAGGGGTGGGCCGGCCGTGGCGGCCACCCAGAGGCACTGCGCAAACAGTTCTGCACGCCCACCTCACGGGTGGCTTGGTGGATGCGCGTCAACCCAGAGGAAACCGCGAGGCCCTTCTGCCGCCCACCCACGGGTGGGCCGGCCGTCGGCGGCACACCCAGAGCCACACGCAAACAGTTCTGCACTCCCACCCACGGGTGGGCGGCCGTCGGCGGCACACCCCATAGGCAAACGCAAACAGTTCTGCACGCCCACCCACGGGTGGGCCGGCCTTGACGGCACACCCAGAGGCACATCAAACAGTTCTGCACGCCCCACCCACGGGAAAGCTGGTCGTTCGCGTCAACCAAGAAGAAACTGCAGGCCCTTCTGCTGCGCCCACCCACGGGTGGGCTGGCCGTGGCGCCACACCCAGAGGTAAGCGCAGGCCCTTCTGAACACCCACCAATGGGTGGGCCGGCCGTGGCGGCACACTCAGAGGCAACCGCAGGCCCTTCTGCACGCCCACCCACGGGTGGGCCGGCCTTTACGGCACACCCAGAGGCACACTCTAACAGTTCTGCACGCCCACCTACGGGTGGGCTGGTCGCTACATCAACCCAGAAGCAAGCGCGCAGGCCCATCTGCACGCCCACCCACAGGTGGGCGGCCGTGTGGCTCACCCAGGGGAACGGCCGCAGGCACTTCTGCACGCCCACCCACGGGTGGGCCGACGTAGCGGCACACCCAGCGGCACAGGCAAATAGTTCTCCACGCCCACCCACGGGTGAGCCGATTAGTGCGGTAAACCCAGAGGCAACCGCAGGCGCTTCTGCACGCCCACCCATGGGTTGGCCGGCCGTGGCGGCACACCCAGGGGCAAAGCGCGAGGTACTTCTCCGCCCACTGCAAAGGGTGGGCGGCCGTCGGCGGCACCCAGGGGCAACCGCCAGAGCCCTTCTGCACGCCCACCCACAGGTGAGCCGGCTGTGGCGGCACACCCATAGCCACATGCAAACAGTTCTGCACGCGCACCCACGATTAGGCCGGCCATGGCTGCACACCCATAGGCACACGCAAACAGTTCTGCACGCCCACCCAAGTGTAAGCTGGTCATTCCGTCAACCCAGAAGAAACTGCAGGCCCTTCTGCACGCCCACCCACGGGTAGGCTGGCCGTGGTGGCACACCCAGACGTAATCGCAGGCCCTTCTGCACTCCCACCCACGGGTAGGCCGGCCGTGGCTGCACACCCAGAGGGAACCGCAGGGTATTCTGCACACCACCAACGGGTGGGCCGGCCGTGGCGGCATACCCAGAGGCACACGCAAACAGTTCTGCACGCCCACCCACGGGTAGGCCGGCCGTGGCGGCGCACCCAAAGGCACACGCAAACAGTTCTGCACGCCCATCCACGGGAAAGCCGGTTGTTGCGTCAACCCAGAAGAAACTGCAGGCCCTTCTGCACGCCCACCCACTGGTGGGCCGGCCGTGGCGGCACACCCAGAGGCAATCGCAGGACCTTCTTCACGCCCACCCACGGGTGGGCTGGCCGTGGCGGCACACCCAGAGGCATCCGCGAGGCCTTCTGCTGCGCCCACCCACGGGTGGGCCGGCCGTCAGCGGCACACCCAGAGGCACGCGCAAACAGTTCTGCGCCCACCACTCACGAGTGGGTTGGTGCGTTGCAGTCAACCCAGAGAAACCGCAGGGCCCTTCTGCATGCCCACCCACGGGTAGGCCGGCCGTGGCGGCACACTCAGAGGCACCGCGCAAACCCTTCTGCACGCCCACCCAGGGGTGGAGCCGGCCGTGGCGGTACACTCAGAGGCAAAACGCAAACCCTTCTGCACGCCCACCCGCGGATTGGGCCGTACGTCAGCGGCACACTCAGAGGCAACCGCAGGCCCTTCTGCACGCCCACCCACGGGTGGAGCCCGGCCGTCTGCGGCACACCCTGAGCCACCACGCAAACAGTTGTGCACGCTTACCTACGGGTGGGCCGGCCGTGGCGGCACACCCAGAGGCAAACGCAGGCCCTTCTGCACGCCCACACACGGGTAGGCCGGTCGGGGCTGCACACCCAGAGGCAACCGCATGGCCTTCTGCACACCCACCAACGGGTGGGCCGGCCGTGGTGGCACACCCAGGGGAAAATTCAGGCCCTACTGCACGCCCACTGCGGGTGGGCCGACGTGGGCGGCACACCCAGAGGCACAAGCAAACAGTTCTGCACGCCCACCCACGGGAAAGCTGGTCGTTGCGTCAACTTAGAAGAAACTACAGGCCCTTCTGCACGCCCACCCACGGTTGGGCTGGCCGTGGCGGCACACCCAGAGGTAAACGCAGGCCCTTATGCATGCCCACCCACGGGTAGTCCGGCCGTGGCTGCACACCCAGAGGCAACCGCAGGGCCTTCTGAACACCCACCAACGGGTGGGTCGGCCGTGGCGGCACACTCAGAGGCAAACACAAACCCTTCCGCACGCCGACCCACGGGTGGGTCGGCCGTGGCGGCACACTAAGAGGCAAACGCAAACAGTTCTGCACGCCCACCCACGGGTGGGCCGGCCGTGGCGGCACACCCAGATGTAAACGCAGGCCCTTCTGCACGCCCACCCACGGGTAGGCCGGCCGTGGCTGCACACCCAGAGGCAACCGCAGGCCCTTCTGCACGCCCACCCACTGGTGGGTCGGTTGTGGCGGCACACCTAGAGGCAACCGCAGGCCCTTCTTCACGCCCACACACGGGTGGGCCGGCCTTGACGACACACTCAGAGGCAAACGCAAACCCTTCTGCACGCCCACCCACGGGTGGGCCGGCCGTGGCGGCACACTCAGAGGCAAACGCAAACCCTTCTGCACGCCCACCCACGGGTGGGCTGGCCGTGGCGGCACACACAGAGGCAAACGCAAACCCTTCTGCACGCCCACCCACGGGTGGGCCGGCCGTGGCGGCACAGACAGAGGCACACGCAAACCCTTCTGCACGCCCACACACAGGTGGGCCGGCCGTAGAGGCACAGCCAGAGGCAACCGCAGGCCCTTCTGCACGCCCACCCACTGATGAGCCGGCCGTGGCAACACACCCAGAGGCGAAACCACAGGCCCTTCTGCACGCCCACCCACGGGTGGGCCTACCGTTTCGGCACACCCAGAGGCACAGGCAAATAGTTCTGCACCCCCACCCACGCGTAGGCCGGCCGTGGCTGCACACCCAGAGGCAACCGCAGGGCCTTCTGCACGCCCACCCACGGGTGGGCCGGCCGTGGCGGCACACCCAGAGGCAACCGCAGGCCCTTCTGCACGCCCACCCACGGGTGGGCCGGCCGTGGCGGCACACCCAGAGGCACACGCAAACAATTCTGCATGCCCATTTACGGGTGGGTTGGTCGTTGCGTCAACCCAGAGGAAACCGCAGGCCCTTCTGCACCCCCTCGCACGTGTAGGCCGGCCGTGGCGGCACACCCAGGGGCAAACGCAAACCCTTCTGCACGCCCACCCACGGGTGGGACTGCCGTGGCGGCACACCCAGAGGCAAACGCAAACCCTTCTGCACGCCCACACACGGGTGGGCCGGCCGTGGCGGAACACCCAGAGCCACACGCAAACAGTTCTGCACGCCCACCCACGAGTGGGCCGGCCGTGGCGGCACACCCAGAGCCACACGCAAACAGTTCTGCACGCCCACCCACGAGTGGGCCGGCCGTTGCGGCACGCCCAGAGCCACACGCAAACAGTTGTGCACGCCCACCCACTGGTGGGCCGGCCGTGGCGGCACACCCAGAGGCAAACGCAGGCCCTTCTGCACTCCCACCCACGGGTGGGCCGGCCGTGGCGGCACACCCAGAGGCACACGCAAACAGTTCTGCACGCCCACCTACGGGTTAGTTGGTCGTTGCGTCAACCCTGAGGAAAACGCAGGCCCTTCTGCACGCCCAACCACGAGTGGGCCGGCCGTGGCGGCACACACGGAGGCAAACGCAGGCCCTTCTGCACGCCCACACGGGTGGGCCTACCGTGGCGGCACACCCAGGGGGAAAAGCAGGCCCCATTGCACGCCCACCCACGGGTGGGCCGGCCGCGGCGTCACACCCAGAGGCACACGCGCAAACAGTTCTGCACGCGCCCACCCGCGGGTGGAGCCGGCCGTGGCACACGCAATGGCAAAGCGCAAACAGTTCTGCACGCCCACCCACGGGTAAGCTGGTCGTTGCGTCAACCCAGAAGAAACTGCAGGCCCTTCTGCACGCCCAGCAACGGGTGGGCCTACCGTGGCGGCACACCCAGAGGCAAACGCAAACCCTTCTGCACGCCCACCCACTGGTGGGCCGGCCGTGGCGGCACACTCAGAGGCAAACGCAAACACTTCTGCACGCCCACCCACTGGTGGGCCGGCCGTGGCGGCACACTCAGAGGCAAACGCAAACACTTCTGCACGCCCACCTACGGGTGGGCCGGCCGTGGCGGCACACTCAGAGGCAAACGCAGGCCCTTCTGCACGCCCACACACGGGTGGGCCTACCGTGGCGGCACAGGCAGGGGGAAACTCAGGCCCTTCTGCACGCCCACCCACGGGTGGGCCGGCCGTGGCGGCACACCCAGAGCCACACGCAAACAGTTCTGCACGCCCACCCACGGGTGGGCCGGCCGTGGCGGCACACCCAGAGGCACACGCAAACAGTTCTGCACGCCCACCTACGGGTGGGCTGGCCGTGGCGGCACACACAAAGGTAATTGCAGGCCCTTCTGCACTCCCACCCACGGGTAGGCCGGCCGTGGCTGCACACCCAGAGGCAACAGCAGGGCCTTCTGAACACCCACCAACGGGTGGGCCGGCCGTGGTGGCACACTCAGAGGCAAACGCAAACCCTTCTGTACGCCCACCCACGGGTGGGTCGGCCGTGGCGGCACACTAAGAGGCAAACGCAAACACTTCTGCACGCCCACCTCCGGTTGTCCGGCCGTGGCGGCACAGCCAGAGGCAAACGCAGGCCCTTCTGCACGCCCACACACGGGTGGGCCTACCGTGGGACACAGCCAGGGGGAACCTCAGGCCCTTCTTCACACCCACCCAGGTGTGGGCCGGCCGTGGCGGCACACCCAGAGGCACACGCAAACTGTTTTGCACGCCCACCCACGGGTGGGCCGGCCGTGGCGGCACACCCAGAGGCACAAGCAAACAGTTCTGCACGCCCACCCACGGGAAAGCTGGTCGTTGCGTCAACCCAGAAGAAACTGCAGGCCCTTCTGCACTCCCACCCACGGGTAGGCCGGCCGTGGCTGCACACCCAGAGGCAAACGCAGGCCCTTCTGCACACCCACCAACGGGTGGGCCGGCCGTGGCGGCACACCCAGAGGCAACCGCAGGCACCTCTGCACGCCCACCCACGGGTAGGCCGGCCGTGGCGGCACACCCAGAGGCACACGCAAACAGTTCTGCAAGCCCACCCACGGGTGGGCCGGCCGTAGCGGCACACCCAGAGGCAACCGCAGGGCCTTCTGCACGCCCACCCACGGGTGGGCCGTCCGTGGCGGCACACCCAGAGCCACACGCAAACAGTTCTGCACGCCCACCCACGGGTGGGCCGACCGTGGCGGCACACCCAGAGGCAAACGCAAACAGTTCTGCACGCCCACCTACGGGAGGGCTGGTCGTTGCGTCAACCCAGAGGAAACCGCAGGCCCTTCTGCCCGCCCACCCACAGGTGGGCCGGCCGTGGCGGCACAACCAGGGGCAACAGCAGGCCCTTCTGCACGCCCACCCACGGGTGGGCCTACCGTGTCGGCACACACAGAGTCACACGCAAATAGTTCTGCACGCCCATCCACGGGTAGGCCGGCCGTTGCTGCACACCCAGAGGCAACCGCAGAGCCTTCTGCACGCCCACCCACTGGTGGGCCGGCCGTGGCGGCACACCCAGAGGCAACCGCAGGCCCTTTTTCACGCCCAGCCACGGGTGGCCCGGCCGTGGCGGCACACCCAGAGGCAACCGCAGGCCCTTCTGCACGCCCACCCACGGGTGGTCCGGCGGTGGCGGCACACCCAGAGGCACACGCAAACAATTCTGCACGCCCACCTACGGGTGGGTTGGTCGTTGCGTCAACCCAGAGGAAACCGCAGGCCCTTCTGCACCCCCTCCCACGGGTAGGCCGGCCGTGGCGGCACACCCAGGGGCAAACGCAAACCCTTCTGCACGCCCACCCACGGGTGGGCCGGCCGTGGCGGCACACCCAGCGGCAAACGCAAACCCTTCTGCTCGCCCACCCACGGGTGGGCTGGCCGTGGCGGCACACCCAGAGGCAACCGCAGGCCCTTATGCACGCCCACACACGGGTGGGCCGGCCGTGGCGGCACACCCAGAGCCACACGAAAACAGTTCTGCACGCCCACCCACGAGTGGGCCGGCCGTTGCGGCACGCCCAGAGCCACACGCAAACAGTGTTGCACGCCCACCCACGGGTGGGCCGGCCGTGGCGGCACACCCAGAGGCAAACGCAGGCCCTTCTGCACGCCCACCCACGGGTGGGCCGGCCGTGGCGGCACACCCAGAGGCACACGCAAAGAGTTCTGCATGCCCACCTACGGGTTAGTTGGTCGTTGCGTCAACCCTGAGGAAACCGCAGGCCCTTCTGCACGCCCAACCACGGGTGGGCCGGCCGTGGCGGCACACCCAGAGGCACACGCAAACAGTTCTGCACGCCCACCCACGGGTTGGCCGGCCGTGGCGGCACACCCAATGGCAAACGCAAACAGTTCTGCACGCCCACCCACGGGTAAGCTGGTCGTTGCGTCAACCCAGAAGAAACTGCAGGCCCTTCTGCACGCCCAGCAACCGGTGGGCCTACCGTGGCGGCACACACAGAGGCAATCGCAGGCCCTTCTGCACTCCCACCCAGGGGTGGGCCGGCCGTGGCAGCACACTCAGAGGGAAACGCAAACCTTTCTGCACGCCCACCCACTGGTGGGCCGGCCGTGGCGGCACACTCAGAGGCAAACGCAAACCCTTCTGCACGCCCACCCAGGGGTGGGCCGGCCGTGGCGGCACACCCAGAGCCACACGCAAACAGTTGTGCACGCCCACACGGGTGGGCCGGCCGTTCTTGGCGCACCCAGAGCCACACGCAAACAGTTGTGCACGCTTACCCACGGGTGGGCCGGCCGTGGCGGCACACCCAGAGGCAAACGCAGGCCCTTCTGCACGCCCACACACGGGTAGGCCGGTCGGGGCTGCACACCCAGAGGCAACCGCAGGGCCTTCTGCACACCCACCAACGGGTGGGCAGGCCGTGGCGGCACACCCAGGGGAAAATGCAGGCCCTACTGCACGCCCACCCACGGGTGGGCCGGCCGTGGCGGCACACCCAGAGGCACATTCAAACAGTTCTGCAGGCCCACCCACGGGAAAGCTGGTCGTTGCGTCAACTTAGAAGAAACTGCAGGTCCTTCTGCACGCCCACCCACGGGTGGGCTGGCCGTGGCGGCACACCCAGAGGTAAACGCAGGCCCGTCTGCATGCCCACCCACGGGTAGTCCGGCCGTGGCTGCAAACCCAGAGGCAACCGCAGGGCCTTCTGAACACCCACCAACGGGTGGGCCGGCCGTGGCGGCACACTCAGAGGCAAACGCAAACCCTTCTGCACGCCCACCCACGGGTGGGTCGGCCGTGGCGGCACACTAAGAGGCAAACGCAAACACTTCTGCACGCCCACCTACAGGTGGGCCGGCCGTCAGCGGCACACCCAGAGGCAAACGCAGGCCCTTCTGCACGCCCACACACGGGTGGGCCTACCGTGGCGGCACAGGCAGGGGGAAACTCAGGCCCTTCTGCACGCCCACCCACGGGTGGGCCGGCCGTGGCGGCACACCCAGAGCCACACGCAAACAGTTCTGCACGCCCACCCAGGGGTGGGCCGGCGGTGGCGGCACACCCAGAGGCACACGCAAACAGTTCTGCATGCCCACCCACGGGTAAGCTGGTCGTTGCGTCAACCCAGAAGAAACTGCAGGCCCGTCTGCACGCCCACCCACGGGTGTGCTGGCCGTGGCGGCACACACAGATGTATTCGCAGGCCCTTCTGCACTCCACCTACGGGAAGGCCGGCCGTTGCTGCACACCCAGGGGCAACCGCAGGCCCTTCTGCACGCCCACCCACGGGTGGGCCGGCCGTGGCGGCACACCTAGAGTCAAACGCAGGCCCTTCTTCACGCCCACTCACGGGTGAGCCGGCCGTGGCGGCACACCCAGAGGCAAACGCAGGCCCTTCTGCACGCCCACCCACGGGTGGGCCGGCCGTGGCGGCACACCCAGAGGCACACGCAAACAGTTCTGCACGCCCACCTACGGGTGGGCTGGCCGTGGCGGCACACACAAAGGTAATTGCAGGCCCTTCTGCACTCCCAACCACGGGTAGGCCGGCCGTGGCGGCACACCCAGATGCAAACGCAGGCCCTTCTGCACACCCACCAACGGGTGGGCTGGCCGTGGCGGCACACGCAGAGGTAAACGCAGGCCCTTCTGCATGCCCACCCACGGGTAGTCCGGCCGTGGCTGCACACCCAGAGGCAAACGCAGGGCCTTCTGAACACCCACCAACGGGTGGGCCGGCCGTGGTGGCACACTCAGAGGCAAACGCAAACCCTTCTGTACGCCCACCCACGGGTGGGTCGGCCGTGGCGGCACACTAAGAGGCAATCGCAAACACGTCTGCACGCCCACCTCCGGTTGTCCGGCCGTGGCGGCACACCCAGAGGCAAACGCAGGCCCTTCTGCACGCCCACACACGGGTGGGCCTACCGTGGCGGCACAGCCAGGGGGAACCTCAGGCCCTTCTTCACGCCCACCCACGGGTGGGCCGGCCGTGGCGGCACACCCAGAGGCACACGCAAACAGTTTTGCACGCCCACCCACGGGTGGGCCGGCCGTGGCGGCACACCCAGAGGCACACGCAAACAGTTCTGCACGCCCACCCACGGGAAAGCTGGTCGTTGCGTCAACCCAGAAGAAACTGCAGGCCCTTCTGCACGCCCACCCACGGGTGGACCGGCCGTGGCGGCACAACCAAAGGTAATTGCAGGCCATTCTGCACTCCCACCCACGGGTAGGCCGGGCCCGTGGCTGCACACCCAGAGAGCAAGCGAGGCCCTTCTGCACACCCACCAGCGGGTGGGCCGGCCGTGGCGGCACACCCAGAGGCAACCGCGAGGCACCTCTGCGCCCCACCCACGGGTAGGCCGGGCTGTGGCGGCACACCCAGAGGTACCGCGCAAACAGTTCTGCAAGCCCACCCACGGGTGGGCCGGGCCGTCGCGGCTTGCAGAGGCAACCGCGGGAGGGCCTTCTGCACGCCCACCCACGGGTGGGCCGGCCGTCGGCGGCACACCCAGAGCCACACGCATAAACAGTTCTGCACGCCCACCACGGGTGGGCCGACCCGTCGTGGCACACCCAGAGGCAAACGCAAACAGTTCTGCTGCGCCCCACCCTCACGGGAGGGCTGGTCGTTCGCGTCAGCCAGAGAAACCGCGAGGCCCTTCTGCCCGCCCACCCATGGGTGGGCGGCCGTCAGCGGCACAACCACGGGCAAAGCGCGGAGGCCCTTCTGCCGCAGCCCACCCACGGGTGGGCCGGCCGATGTGGCGGCACACCCAGAGGCAACCGCAGGCCCTTCTGCACGCCCCACACAGGTGGGCCAGCCGTGCTTGGCACAGACAGATGCAAGCGCGGGCCCTTCTGCACGCCCACCCACTGATGGGCGGCCGTGGCAACACGCAGAGGAAACCGCGGGCCCTTCTGCCGCCCCACCCGCGGGTGGGCCTACCGTGTCGGCACACCCAGAGGCACCGCCAAATAGTTTTGCACGCCCATCCGCGGGTAGGCCGGCCGTTGCTGCACCCAGAGGCAACCCGCGAGAGCCTTCTGCACGCCCACCCACTGGTGGGCCGGCCGTCTGGGCGGCACACCCAGAGGCAACCATGAGCCCTTTTTCACGCCCACCCACGGCGGGTGAGCCGGCGTCGGCGGCACACACAGAGGCAACCGCAGGCTCCCTTCTGCGCCCCACCCACGGGTGGTCCGGCGATGGCGGCACATCCAGAGGCACCGCCAAACAGTTCTGCGCCCACCTACGGGTGGGTTGGTGGTCGCGTCAACCCAGAGAAACCGCGGGCCCTTCTGCACCCCCTCCCACGGGTAGGCCGGCCGTGGCGGCGCACACCAGGGGCAAAGCGCCAAACCCTTCTGCACGCCCACCCAGGGGTGGGCCGGCCGTCGCGGCCACACCCAGAGGCAAACGCAAACCCTTCTGCTTTCGCCCCACCCGCGCTGGGCTGGCGTCACACCCAGAGGCAACCGCGCAGGCCCTTCTGCTGCCGCACCGCAGGGTGGGCCGGCCGTAGCGGCACACCCAGAGCCACCGCGCGAAACAGTTCTGCGCCCACTTACGAGTGGGCGGCCGTTCGCGGCACGCCCAGAGCCACTACGCGCGAACAGTTGTGCACACTCGCGGGTGGGCCCGACGCGTCGACACACCCAGAGGACAAGCGCAGGCCCTTCTGCAGCCCACCCACTGGTGGGCGGCTCGTGGCGGCACACCCAGAGGCACTGCGCAAACAGTTCTGCAGCCCACCTACGGGTTGGTTGGTGCGTTCACGTCCAGCAGAGAAACCGCGAGGCCCTTCTGCACCCCCTCCCACGTGTAGGCCGCGGCCGTGGCGGCACACCCAGGGGCAAAGCGCAAACCCTTCTGCACGCCCACCCACGGGTGGGACTGCCGTGGCGGCACACCCAGAGGCAAAGGCAAACCGCTTCTGCACGCCCACCCACGAATGGGCTGGCCGTGGCGGCACACCCAGAGGCAACGCTCGGGCCCTTCTGCGCTACGCCGCGGGTGGGCCGGCCGTCGTGAATACCCAGAGCCACGCGCAAACAGTTCTGCAGCCCACCCACGAGTGGGCGGCCGTGGCGGCACACCCAGAGCCTACGCAAACAGTTCTGCTGCGCCCCACCCACGAGTGGGCGGCGTTCTGCGGCCGCTTGAAACCACTGCGCAAACGGTTGTGCCGCCCACCCACTGGTGGGCGGCCCTGTCGATAACACGCAGGGCAAGCGCCAGGCCTTCTGCACTCCCACTGCGGGTGGGCGTCGTGGCGGAACACCCAGAGCCACACGCAAACAGTTCTGCCGCCCACCCACGAGTGGGCGGCCGATGGCGGCACACGCCCAGAACCACCGCGCAAACAGTTGTGCACGCCCACACCGCGGGTGGGCGGCCGTTCTTGGCGCTGCCAAACCTACCGCAAACAATTGTGCCGGCTTACCCGCGGAATTGGGCGGCCGTGGCGGCACGCAGAGGCAAGCGCAGGCCCTTCTGCGCCCACACCGCGGGTAGGCGGTCGGGGCTGCGCAGAAGAGCAACGCGGGGCACTGACACGCAGCTGGTGGGCGGGCCGTGGCGGCACACCCAGGGGAAAATGCAGGCCCTGCGCCCCGCCGCGGGTGGGCCGGCCGTGGCGGCACACCCAGAGGCACATTCAAACAGTTCTGCAGGCCCACCCCTTACGGAAAGCTGGTGGATTCGTCAACCAGAAGAAACTGCAGGTCCTTCTGCAGCCCACCCACGGGTGGGCTGGCCGGCGGCACACCCAGAGGAGTAGCGCGGGCCCGTCTGCCGCCCAACGGGTAATCCGGCGTGGCTGCAAACCCAGAGGCAACCGCGGGGCTTCTGAACACCCACCAACGGGTGGGCGGCCCGTCGTGGCACACTCAGAGGCAACAGCGCAAACCCTACTGCTCGCCCCACGCGGGCGGTCGGCGAAATGGCGGCACGCGCTAAGGGCAAGCGCCAAACGCTTCTGCCGCCCACCTACGGGTGGGCGGCCCGTGGCGGCTTTACCCAGAGGCAAACGCAGGCCCTTCTGCGCCCACACTGCGGGTGGGCCTACGCGTGGCGAGCTGGGCGGGGAAACTCGGGCCAGCTTCTGCAGCCCACCCACGGAGGTGGAGCGGCCGTGCTTGGCACACCCAGAGCCACCGCGCCAAACAGTTCTGCCGCGCAACCTACGGGTTGGTTGGTGGTCGTCGTCAACCCAGAGGAAACCGCGAGCCCTTCTGCACCTCCCGTTAGGCCGGCCGTGGCTGGCCTTTTACCCAGGGGCAACGTGAAACCCTTCTGCCGGCCCGCACCGCAGCGGTGCGGACTGCGTGGCGGCACGCAGAGGCGCGCGCCGAAACAATTCTGCGCCCACCTACGGGTGTGGGTTGGTCTTTCGCGTCAAACCAGAGGGAAACCACAGGCCCTTCTGCACCCCCTCCCACGGGTAAGGCCCGGCCGTGTGGCGGCACACCCAGGGGGCAGGCGCCAGGCCCTTCTGCCGCCCACCTCCGGTTCAGCCGGACGTGGCGGCACACGCCCGGAGGCAAAGCGCGGAGCCCTTCTGCACGCCCACACGGGTGGGCCGGATGAAAGCGGCGGCACATGCGCGTGGGAACCTCAGGCCCTTCTGCCGCCCACCCACGGGTGGGCCGGCCGTCTTGGCACACCCAGAGCCACCCCGCAAAACAGTTCTGCCGCCCACCCGCGGGAAAGCTGGTGTTGCGTCAACCCAGAAAGAACCTGCAGGCCTTCTGCCCCTTCCCGGGTAGGCGGCCGTGGCGGCACGCAGGGGCAAGCATAAACCCTTCTGCACGCCCACCCACGGGTGGGCGGCCCGTCTTGACACACCCAGCGACAGCGCATAAACCCCTTCTGCTTTCGCCCACCCACGGGTGGGAGCTGGCGTCGGCGGCACACACAGAGGCAACCGCAGGAGACCTTCTACCGCGCCCACACCGCGGGTGGGCCGAGCCGTGTGAGCACACCCAGAACCTGCATAAACAGTTCTGCCGCGCCCACGAGTGGGCGGCCGTTCGCGACGCGCTAGAAGCCACATGCAAACAGTTGTGCACGCCCACCCACGGGTGGGCCGGCCGTGGCGGCACACCCAGAGGCACGCACAAACAGTTCTGCACGCCCACCTACGGGTTAGTTGGTCGTTGCGTCAACCCTGAGGGAAAGCGCAGGCCCTTCTGCCGCGCCCAACCGCGAGTGGACCGGCCGTGGCGGCCGCAGGAAGGCAAGCGCGGAGCCCTTCTGCGCCCACGCGGGTGGGCCTACCGTGCGACGGCACACCCAGGGGGAAAAAGCAGGCCCATTGCGCCCACCCTGCGGGTGGGCGGCAGCGGCGTCACACCCAGAGGCACCGCATAAACAGTTCTGCCGCCCACCCACGGGTTGGCCGGCCGTGGCGGCTTTACCCAATGGCAAGCACAAACAGTTCTGCCGCATCACCCGCGGGTAAGGTGGTCGTTCGCGTCAACCCAGAAGAAACAGCAGGCCCTTCTGCCGCCCAGCAACAGGTGGGCCTACCGTGGCGGCACACACAGAGGTGTCGCGAGGCCTTCTGCACTCCCGCAGGGGGTGGGCCGGCCGTGGCGGCACACCCAGAGGCAACATAAACCCTTCTGCCGCCCACCCACTGGTGGGCGGCCGTCTTCGGCACACTCAGAGGCAAGCGCAAACCCTTCTGCCGCCCACCCAGAGGGTGGGCCGGCCCGTCAGCGGCACACCCAGAGCCACTACGCAAACAGTTGTGCCGCGCCCACACCGCGGGTGGGCGGCCGTTCGCGGCACACCCAGAGCCACCGCACAAACGGTTATTGCGCACGCTTACCCGCGGGTGGGCGGCCGTGGCGGCACCAGAGGCAAAGCGCAGAGCCCTTCTGCCGCCCACCTGCAGGGTAGGCCGGTCGGGCTGCACCCAGAAGGCAACGCGCGGAGACCTTCTACCCACCAGCGGGTGGGCGGGCCGTGTGACACACCCAGGGGAAAATGCAGGCCCTACTGCAGCCCACCCGCGAGATTGGGCCGGCCGTCTTGGCACACACAGAGGCACATTCAAACAGTTCTGCAGGCCCACCCGCGGAAAGCTGGTCGTTCGTCAGCTTAGAAGAAACTGCAGGTCCTTCTGCCGCCCACCCACGGGTGGGCTGGCCGTGTAGCGACACACCCAGAGGTAAGCGCGGGCCGTCTGCATGCCCACCCACGGTAGTCCGGCGTGGCTGCAAAACTAAGAGGCAACGCGGGACCCTGAACACCCTGCAGCGGGTGGGCGGCCGTGGCGGCACACTCGAAACAACGCAAACCCTTCTGCCGCCCACCCGCGGGTGGAGTCGGCCGTCGGCGACACACTAAGAGGCAAGCGCCAAACACTTCTGCCGCGCCCACCTACGGTGGGCGGCGGTCGCGGCACGCAGGGAGCAAGCGCCCAGGCCTTTCCGCACTGCAGTTGGGCGGGACGTGGCGGCACAGGCGGGGAACCTCAGGCCCTTCTGCCGCCCACCCACGGGTGGGCCGGCCGTGGCGGCACACCCAGAGCCACGCGCAGAAACAGTTCACTGCAGCCCACCCAGGGGTGGGCCGGTGATGATGGCGCACCGAGGCACCATAAACAGTTCCTGCGGCCACCCGCGGGTAAGCTGATTACGTTCGTCAACCCAGAAGAAACTGCAGGACCGTCTGCGCCCACCCACGGGTGTGCTGGCCGTGGCGGCACGCAGATGTATTCGCAGGCCCTTCTGCACTCCACCCTACGGGAAGGCGGCCGTGGCTGCACACCCAGCAACCGTCGTGGCACTTCACACCGCGAGTTGTGACGTCGTCGGCACACCTAGGAGTCAAGCGCAGGCCCTTCTTCCGCCCACTCGCGGGTGAGCCGGCGTGGCGGCACACCCAGAGACAGCAGGCCCTTCTGCCGCCCACCCACGGGTGGGCGAGCGTCATGTGGCACACCAGAGGCACCATAAACAGTTCTGCCGCCCGCCCATCGGGTGGGCTGGCCGTGGCGGCACACACAAAGGTAATTGCAGGCCCTTCTGCACTCCCACCCACGGGTAGGCCGGCCGTGGCTGCACGCAGAGGCAACAGCAGGGGCCTTCTGAACACCCACCAGCGGGTGGGCGGCCGTGGTGGCACACTCGATAGCGCAAACCCTTCTGTACAGCCCACCCGCGGGATTTGGGTCGACGTCGTGACACCGAAGGGGAATAGCGCCAAACACTTCTGCGCCCACCTCCGGTTGTCCGGCCGTGGCGGCACAACAAGAGCAAGCGCGGAGCGCCCGCAGCACCTCGGGTGGGCCTACCGTGGCGGCACAGCCGGGGGACCTCAGGCCTTCTTCACCCACCCAGACTGTGGGCGACGATGGCGGCGCACACCAAAGAGCTCTGCAGCCCGCTTAGCACGGGGCTGGAGCCCGGGCACGTCTTCGGCACGCAGAGGCACAAGCAAACAGTTCTGCCGTACCACCCGGGAAGCTGGTCGTTGCGTCAGCCAGAAGAAACTGCAGGCCCTTCTGCCGCCCACCCGCGGGTGGGCTGGGCGTGGCGGCACACCCAAAGTAATTGCAGGCCCTTCTGCACTCCCACCCACGGGTAGGCCGGCCGTGGCTGCACTCAAAGGGCAAACGCGCAGGCCCTTCTGCCACGGCCCACCAGCGAGATTGGGCCGGCCGTGGCGGCACACCCAGAGGCAACGCAGGCACCTCTACGCCCACCCGCGGGTAGGCCCGGCCGTGTGACACGCAGATGCACCGCATGAAACAGTTCTGCATGCCCACCTCACGGGTTGGTTGGTGGATTGCGTCAACCCTGAGGAAACCGCAGGCCCTTCTGCCGCAGCCCAACCACGGGTGGGCCGGCGTGTGGCGGCACACCCAGAGGCACACGCATAAACAGTTCTGCCGCCCACCCACGGGTTGGCCGGCCGTGGCGGCACATCCAATGGCAAGCGCAAACAGTTCTGCGCGCCCACCCACGGGTAAGCTGGTCATTCGCGTCAACCAGAAGAAACTGCGAGGCCCTTCTGCGGCCCAGCAACCGGTGGGCCTACCGTGGCGGCACACACAGAGAGTGTCGCAGGCCCTTCTGCACTCCCACCCAGGGGTGAAGCGCTGACCTGTCAGCAGCACACTCAGAGAGCGCAAACCTTTCTGCGCGCCCACCCACTGGTGGGCGGCCGTCGCGGCACACTCAGAGGCAAGCGCCAAACCCTTCTGCCGCCCACCCAGGGGTGGGCGACGTCAGCGACACAGAGCCACACGCAAACAGTTGTGCACGCCCACACTGCGGGTGGGCGGCCGTTCTGCGGCGCGCAGAGCCACCGCGCCAAACAGTTGTGCAGCTTACCCGCGGGTGGGCGGCCGTGGCGGCACACCCAGAAGACAAGCAGGCCCTTCTGCAGCCCACACGCGCGGGTAGGCGGTCGGGGCTGCACACCCAGAAGGCAACGCCAGAGGCCTTCTACACACCCACCAACGGGTGGGCGGGCCGTGGCGGCTTTACCAGGAAAATGCAGGCCCTGCACAGCCCACCCACGGGTGGGCGGCCGTGGCGGCACGCAGAGGCACGATTCAAACAGTTCTGCAGGCCCACCCGCGGGAAAGCTGGTGGTTAGCGTCAACTTAGAAGAAACTGCAGGTCCTTCTGCCGCACCCACGGGTGGGCTGGCGCGTCTTGGCACACCCAGAGGTAGCGCAGGCCCGTCTGCATGCCCACCACGGGTAGTCCGGCCGTGGCTGCCAAACCTAGAGGCAACCGCCCAGAGACGCTACGAACACCCACCAGCGGGTGGGCGGCCGTGGCGGCGCACTCAGAAGGCAAGCGCAAACCCTTTCTGCGCGCCCACCCGCGGGGTGTAGATGCGACGTCGTGGCGACACTAGAGGCAAGCGCCAAACACTTCTGCAGCCCACCCTCACGGTTGGGCGGCCGTCAGCGGCACACCCAGAGGCAAGCATGAGCCCTTCTGCGCCCGCACGGGTGGGCCCTACCGTGGCGGCGCACAGGCGGGGGAAACTCAGGCCCTTCTGCACGCCCACCCGCAGTTGGGCCGGCCGTGGCGGCACACCCAGAGCCACCGCGCCAAACAGTTCTGCCGCCCACCCGCGGGTGGGCGGCCGTAGCGGCACACCCAGAGAGCACCGCGCAAACAGTTCTGCCGCCCACCTCACGGGTGGGCTGGCCGATGGCGGCACACACAAAAGGTAATTGCAGGCCCTTCTGCACTCCCACCCGCGGGTAGGCCGGCCGTGGCTGCACACCAGAGGCAACAGCAGGGCCTTCTGAACACCCACCAGCGAATTGGGCGGCCGTGGTGGCACACTCAGAGCAAAGCATAAACCCTTCTGTATGCCCACCCACGGGTGGAATGCGGCCGTGGCGGCACACTAAGAGCAAAGCGCCAAACACTTCTGCACGCCCACCTCGGTTGTCCGGCGTGGCGGCACAGCCAGAAAGAGCAAGCGCAGGCCCTTCTGCGCCCACACTGCAGGGTGAGCCTACCGTGGCAGCACAGCCTGGGGAACCTCCGGCCCTTCTTCACACCCACCCAGGTGTGGGCCAGCCGTGGCGGCACACCCAGAGCACCGCACAAACTGTTTTGCCGCCCACCCTGCAGATTGGGCGGCCCGTGGCGGCACACCCAGAGGCACAAGCAAACAGTTCTGCATACCCGCAGCGGGAAAGCTGGTGCGTTCGTCAGCCCAGAAGAAACTGCAGGCCCTTCTGCACGCCCACCCGCAGGCCGGGCTGGCGTGGCGGCACGCAAAGGTAATTGCAGGCCCTTCTGCACTCCTACCCACGGGTAGGCCGGCCGTGGCTGCGCACACAAAGAGAGAGCAAGCGCAGGCCCTTCTGCACACCCACCAGCGGGTGGGCGGCCGTGTGGCGGCACGCAGAGAGCAACTCGCAGGCACCTCTGCAGCCCACCCGCGGGTAGGCCCGGCCCGTGGCGTGACACGCAGAGCACCGCGCAAACAGTTCTGCAAGCCCACCCGCGGGTGGGCCGACCGTCTTGACACACCCAGAAGGCAACCGCCAGGGGCCTTCTGCGCCCACCCGCGGGTTGGGCCCAGATCCGTCAGCGGCACACCCAGAGCCTACGCAAACAGTTCTGCCACGCCCACCCGGGTTGGAGCTGACCCGTCGGCGGCACACCCAGAGGCAAGCATGAAAACAGTTCTGCGCGCCCACCTCGGGAGGGCTGGTGGATTCGCGTCAACCCAGAGGAAACCGCGGGCCCTTCTGCCCGCCCACCCACAGGTGGGCGGCCCGTCGGCGGCACAACCAGGGGCAGCAGCAGGCCCTTCTGCACGCCCACCCGCGGGTGGGCCTACGTGTCGGCACACACAGAGTCACTACGCCAAATGGTTCTGCGCCCATCCGCGGGTAGGCCGGCCGTTGCTGCACGCAGAGGCAACCGCAGAGCCTTCTGCACGCCCACCCACTGGTGGGCGGCCGTCAGCGGCACACCCAGAGCAACCGCAGGCCCTTTCCGCGCCCAGCCCGCGGGTGGGCTGGCCGTGTGACACACCAGAGGCAACCGCGGTACGCTTCTGCAGCCCACCCACGGGTTGGTCGGTGATGGCGGCACGCAGAGAGCACCGCATAAACAATTCTGCCGCGCCCACCTCACGGGTGGGTTGGTGGTCGCGTCAACCCAGAGAGCCGCGGGCCCTTCAGCACCCCCTCCCGCGGGTAGGCCCGGCCGTGGCGGCACACGCAGGGGCAAATGCAAACCCTTCTGCCGCCCACCCACGGGTGGAGTAACCGTCAGCGGCACACCCAGCGACAGCGCCAAACCCTTCTGCTCGCCCACCCACGGGGTGGGCTGGCCGTGGCGGCACACCCAGAGGCAACGCAGGCCCTTATACTGCAGCCCACACTGCGGGTGGGCCGGCCGTCAGCGGCACACCCAGAGCCTACGAAAACAGTTCTGCCGCCCACCCACGAGTGGGCGGCCCGTTCTTGACGCCCGTAGAGCCACTACGCGCAAACGGTTGTGCCGCCCACCCACGGGTGGGCGGCCGTCAGCGGCACACCCAGAAGGCAAACGCAGAGCCCTTCTGCCGCCCACCCGCGGGTGGAGCCGGCCCGTCTTGACACACCCAGAGGCACCGCATAAAGAGTTCTGCATGCCCACCCTCACGGGTTGGTTGGTGCGTTCGCGTCAACCCTGAAACCACAGGCCCTTCTGCGCTTAACCGCGGGTGGGCCGGCCGTGTGACACACCAGAGGCACCGCCAAACAGTTCTGCCGCCCACCCGCGGGTTGGCCGGCCGTGGCGGCACACCCAATGGCAAGCGCAAACAGTTCTGCCGCCCACCCGCGGGTAAGCTGGTGGATTGCGTCAGCCCAGAAGAAACTGCAGGCCCTTCTGCCGCAGCCCAGCAACCGGTGGGCCTACGTGGCGGCACACACAGAAGTGTCGCGGGCCCTTCTGCACTCCCACCCGCAGTTGGGCGGCCCGTCAGCAAGACACTCAGGGGAAGCGCAAACCTTTCTGCAGCCCACCCACTGGTGGGCGGCCGTCGGCGGCACACTCAGAGGCAAGCGCAAACCCTTCTGCAGCCCACCCAGGGGTGGGCGGCCGTGGCGGCACACCCAGAGCCACTACGCAAACAGTTGTGCCGCCCACACCGCGGGTGGGCGGCCGTTCGCGGCACACCCAGAACCCTGCAGCAAACAGTTGTGCTGCGCTTACCCGCGGGTGGGCGGCCGTGGCTGACACACCAAGAAACAACGCAGGCCCTTCTGCGCCCACACGCGGGTAGGCGATTCGGGCTGCACCCAGAAGAGCAACCGCGGGGCCTTCTGCACACCCACCAGCGGGTGGGCGGGCCGTGGCGGCACACCCAGGGAAAATGCAGGCCCTACTGCGCCCACCCGCGGGTGGGCCGGCCGTCAGCGACACCCAGAGGCACATTCAAACAGTTCTGCAGGCCCACCCGCGGGAAAGCTGGTGCGTTGCGTCAACTTAGAAGAAACTGCAGGTCCTTCTGCCGCCCACCCACGGGTGGGCTGGCCGTAGCGGCACACCCAGAGGTAAGCGCAGGCCCGTCTGCATGCCCACCCGCGGGTAGTCCGGCGTGGCTGCAAACCAAGAGGCAACGCGAGACGCTGAACACCCACCAGCGGGTGGGCCGGCGTGGCGGCACACTCAGAAGACAAGCATAAACCCTTCTGCACGCCCACCCGCGGGTGGAGTGCGGCCGTGTGACACACTAAGAGGCAAAGCGCCAAACACTTTTGCACGCCCACCCTCTGGATGGGCCGGCCGTGGCGGCACGCAGAGGCAAGCGCGGAGCCCTTCTGCAGCCCACACGCGGGTGGGCCTGCCGTGGCGGCACAGGCGGGGAAACTCAGGCCCTTCTGCAGCCCACCCGCGGGTGGGCCGGCCGTGGCGGCACACCCAGAGCCACCGCGCCAAACAGTTCTGCCGCCCACCCGCGGGTGGGCCGACGTCGGCGGCACACCCAGAGGCACCGCGCCAAACAGTTCTGCAGCCCACCTACGGGTGGGCTGGCCGTCGCGGCACACACAAAGGTAATTGCAGGCCCTTCTGCACACCCACCTACGGGTAGGCCGGCCGTGGCTGCACACCCAGAGGCAACAGCAGGGCCTTCTGAACACCCACCAGCGGGTGGGCGGCCGTGGTGGCACACTCAGAGGCAAGCGCCAAACCCTTCTGTCGCCCACCCGCGGGTGGAGCCGGCGTCGTGACACACTAAGAGGCAAAGCGCCAAACACTTCTGCCGCAGCGCACCTCCGGTTTGTCCGGCCGTTGGCGGCACAGCCAGAAGGCAAACGCAGAGCCCTTCTGCTGCGCCCACACGGGTGGGCCTACCGTGGCGGCACAGCCAGGGGGAACCTCAGGCCCTTCTTCACACCCACCCAGGTGTGGGCGGCCGTGGCGGCACGCAGAGAGCACCGCATAAACTGTTTTGCACAGCCCACCCACGGGTGGGCGGCCGTCAGCGGCTTTACCCAGAGGCACAAACAAACAGTTCTGCCGCAGCCCTACCCACGGGAAAGCTGGTCGTTCGCGTCAACCCAGAAGAAACTGCAGGCCCTTCTGCCCGCCCACCGCGAGATTGGGCTGGCGTGCTTGACACACCCAAAAGGTAATTGCAGGCCCTTCTGCACTCCCACCACGGGTAGGCCGGCCGTGGCTGCACACAAAGAGGCAAGCGCGGGCCCTTCTGCACACCCACCAGCGGGTGGGCCGGCCCGTGGCGGCACACCCAGAAGGCAACCGCGAGCACCTCTGCCACGCCCACCCACGGGTAGGCGGCGTGGCGGCACACGCAGAGAGCACCGCATAAACAGTTCTGCAAGCCCACCCTGCGGGTGGAGCCGGCCCGTCGCGGCACACCCAGAGGCAACCGCGGGAGCCTTCTGCCACGCCCACCCACGGGTGGGCGTCCGTCAGCGGCACACCCAGAGCCACTGCGCAAACAGTTCTGCACGCCCACCCACGGGTGGGCGACCGTGGCGGCACACCCAGAGCAAGCGCAAACAGTTCTGCACGCCCACCTACGGGGAGGGGCTGGTCGTTCTGCGTCAACCCAGAGGAAACCGCCAGGCCCTTCTGCCCGCCCACCAACGGGTGGGGCGGCCGTCAGCGGCACAACCAGGGGCAACAGCAGGCCCTTCTGCACGCCCACCCACGGGTGGGCCTACGTGTCGGCACACACAGAGTCACCGCCAAATAGTTCTGCACGCCCATCCACGGGTAGGCCGGCCGTTGCTGCACACCCAGAGGCAACCGCAAGAGCCTTCTGCACGCCCACCCACTGGTGGGCGGCCCGTCGCGGCACCCAGAGGCAACCGCGGGCCTTTTCACGCCCAGCCACGGGTGGGCTGGCCGTGGCGGCACACCCAGAGGCAACCGCAGGCCCTTCTGCACGCCCACCCACGGGTGGTCCGGCGATGGCGGCACACCCAGAGAGCACCACGCCAAACAATTCTGCACGCCCACCCTCTGTGGGATTGGGTTGGTCGCTGCGTCAACCCAGAGGAAACCGCAGGCCCTTCAGCACCCCTCCCACGGGTAGGCCGGCCGTGGCGGCACACCAGGGGCAAACGCAAACCCTTCTGCACGCCCACCCACGGGTGGAGCCAACCTCAGCGGCACACCCAGCGGCAAGCGCAAACCCTTCTGCTTTCGCCCACCCACGGGTGGAGCTGGCCGTGGCGGCACACCCAGAGGCAACCGCGGGCCCTTATGCCGCGCCCCACACCGCGGGTGGGCGGCCCGTCAGCGGCACACCCAGAGCCACACGAAAACAGTTCTGCCACGCCCACCCACGAGTGGGCCGGCCGTTCTTGCGTACGCCCAGAGCCACTACGCAAACAGTTGTGCACGCCCACCCACGGGTGGGCCGGCCGTCGTGGCGGCACACCCAGAGGCAAAGCGCAGGCCCTTCTGCACGCCACCCACGGGTGGGCCGGCCGTGGCGGCACACCCAAGAGGCACGCAAAAGAGTTCTGCATGCCCACCTCACGGGTTAGTTGGTCGTTGCGTCAACCCTGAGAAACCGCAGGCCCTTCTGCAGCCCAACCACGCGGGTGGGCCGGCCCGTGGCGGCACACCCAGAGGCACTACGCAAACAGTTCTGCGCGCCCACCCGCGGGTTGGCCGGCCGTGGCGGCACACCCAATGGCAAGCGCAAACAGTTCTGCCGCCCACCCGCGGGTAAGCTGGTCGTTGCGTCAACCCAGAAGAAACTGCAGGCCCTTCTGCAGCCCAGCAACCGGTGGGCCTACCGTGGCGGCACACACAGAGGTGTCGCAGGCCCTTCTGCACTCCCACCCAGGGGTGGGCCGGCCGTGGCAAGACACTCAGAGGGAAGCGCCAAACCTTTCTGCACGCCCACCCACTGGTGGGCCGGCCGTCGGCGGCACACTCAGAGGCAAAGCGCAAACCCTTCTGCACGCCCACCCAGGGGTGGGCCGGCCGTAGCGGCACACCCAGAGCCACCGCGCAAACAGTTGTGCGCGCCCACACGGGTGGGCCGGCCGTTCGCGGCACACCCAGAGCCACTGCGCAAACAGTTGTGCACGCTTACCCCGCAGGGTGGGCCGGCCGTGGCGGCACACCCAGAGGCAAACGCAGGCCCTTCTGCACGCCCACACGCGGGTAGGCCGGTCGGGCTGCACACCCAGAGAGCAACCGCAGGGCCTTCTACACACCCACCAGCGGGGTGGGCAGGCCGATGGCGGCACACCCAGGGGAAAATGCAGGCCCTACTGCACGCCCGCAGGGGTGGGCCGGCCGGTGGCGGCACGCAGAGGCACATTCAAACAGTTCTGCAGGCCCACCCACGGGAAAGCTGGTGCGTTGGAGTCAACTTAGAAGAAACTGCAGGTCCTTCTGCCGCAGCCCCACCCACGGGTGGGCTGGCCGTGGCGGCACACCCAGAGGTAAGCGCGAGGCCGTCTGCATGCCCACCGCGGGTAGTCCGGCCGTGGCTGCAAACCAGAGGCAACCGCAGGGCCTTCTGAACACCCACCAACGGGTGGGCCGGCCGTGGCGGCACACTCAGAGGCAAACGCAAAACCCTTCTGCAGCCCCACCCACGGGTGGGTCGGCCGTGGCGACACACTAAGAGGCAAGCGCAAACACTTTTTGCATCCCACCTACGGATGGGCGGCCGTGGCGGCACACCCAGAGGCAAACGCAGGCCCTTCTGCACGCCCACACTGCGGGTGGGCCTACCGTGGCGGCACAGGCAGGGGGGAAACTCAGGCCCTTCTGCACGCCCACCCACGGGTGGGCCGGCCGTGGCGGCACACCCAGAGCCACCGCGCAAACAGTTCTGCCGCCCACCCACGGGTGGGCGACGTCGCGGCACACCCAGAGGCACTGCATAAACAGTTCTGCAGCCCACCTACGGGTGGGCTGGCCGTCGGCGGCACACACAAAAGGTAATTGCAGGCCCTTCTGCACACCCACCCACGGGTAGGCCGGCCGTGGCTGCACACCCAGAGGCAACAGCAGGGCCTTCTGAACACCCACCAACGGGTGGGCCGGCCGTCGGTGGCACACTCAGAGGCAAGCGCCAAACCCTTCTGTGCAGCCCACCCGCGGGTGGAGTCGGCCGTGGCGACACACTAAGAGGCAAGCGCAAACACTTCTGCACGCGCACCTCCGGTTGTCGGCCGTGGCGGCACAGCCAGAACAAGCGCAGGCCCTTCTGCCGCCCACACGCGGGTGGGCCTACCGTGTGACACAGCCAGGGGGAACCTCAGGCCCTTGTTCACGCCCACCCAGGTGTGGGCGGCCGTGGCGGCACACCCAGAGGCACCACGCAAACTGTTTTGCACGCCCACCCACGGGTGGGCCGGCCGTCGTAGCGGCACGCAGAGGCACAAAGCAAACAGTTCTGCCGCCCACCGCGGGAAAGCTGGTCGTTCGCGTCAACCCAGAAGAAACTGCAGGCCCTTCTGCACGCCCACCCACGGGTGGGCTGGCCGTGGCGGCACACCCAAAGGTAATTGCAGGCCCTTCTGCACTCCCACCCACGGGTAGGCCGGCCGTGGCTGCACACAAAGAGGCAAACGCAGGCCCTTCTGCACACCCACCAACGGGTGGGCCGGCCGTGGCGGCACACCCAGAGGCAACCGCAGGCACCTCTGCACGCCCACCCACGGGTAGGCCGGCCGTGGCGGCACACCCAGAGGCACACGCCAAACAGTTCTGCAAGCCCACCCACGGGTGGGCCGGCCGTCGCGGCACACCCAGAGGCAACCGCGGGGCCTTCTGCACGCCCACCCACGGGTGGGCCGTCCGTCGGCGGCACACCCAGAGCCACCGCACAAACAGTTCTGCACGGCCACCCGCGGGTGGAGCCGGCCGTCGCGGCACACCCAGAGGCAAGCGCAAACAGTTCTGCCGCGCCCCACCTACGGGAGGGCTGGTGGGTTCGCGTCAACCCAGAGGAAACCGCAGGGCCCTTCTGCCCGCCCACCCACAGGTGGGCGGCCCGTCAGCGGCACAACCAGGGGCAACAGCAGGCCCTTCTGCAGCCCACCCACGGGTGGGCCTACCGTGTCGGCACACACAGAGTCACTGCGCATAAATAGTTCTGCAGCCCATCCACGGATAGGCCGGTCGTTGCTGCACACCCAGAGGCAACCGCCAGAGCCTTCTGCAGCCCACCCACTGGTGGGCGGCCGTGGCGGCACACCCAGAGGCAACCGCGGGCCCTTTTTCACGCCCAGCCACGGGTGGCCGGCCGTGGCGGCACACCCAGAGGCAACCGCGAGGCCCTTCTGCACGCCCACCCGCGGGTGGTCGGCGGTGGCGGCACACCCAGAGGCACCGCATAAACAATTCTGCAGCCCACCTACGGGTGGGTTGGTGGATGCGTCAACCCAGAGGAAACCGCAGGCCCTTCTGCACCCCTCCCACGGGTAGGCCGGCCGTGGCGGCACACCCAGGGGCAAGCGCAAACCCTTCTGCCGCCCCACCCACGGGTGGGTGCGGCGTCAGCGGCACACCCAGCGGCAAGCGCCAAACCCTTCTGCTCGCCCACCCGCGGGTGGAAGCTGGCGTCAGCGGCACACCCAGAGGCAACCGCGGGCCCTTATGCACGCCCACCGCGTGTGGGCCGGCCGTCAGCGGCACACCCAGAGCCACCGCGAAAACAGTTCTGCACGCCCACCCACGAGTGGGCCGGCCCTTCGCGGCACGCCCAGAGCCAAAAGCATGAAACAGTTGTGCAGCCCACCCACGGGTGGGCCGGCCGTGGCGGCACACCCAGAGGCAAACGCGAGGCCCTTCTGCACGCCCACCCACGGGTGGGCCGGCCGTGGCGGCACACCCAGAGGCACCGCGCAAAGAGTTCTGCATGCCCACCCTCACGGGGTTAGTTGGTCGTTGCGTCAACCCTGAGGAAACCGCCAGGCCCTTCTGCACGCCCAACCACGGGTGGGCCGGCCGTGTGACACACCCAGAGGCACTGCATAAACAGTTCTGCACGGCCACCCACGGGTTGGCCGGCCGTGGCGGCACACCCAATGGCAAAGCGCAAACAGTTCTGCACGGCCACCCACGGGTAAGCTGGTCGTTCGCGTCAACCCAGAAGAAACTGCAGGCCCTTCTGCACGCCCAGCAACCCGGTGGGCCTACCGTGGCGGCACACACAGAGGTAATCGCAGGCCCTTCTGCACTCCCGCAGGGGTGGGCCGGCCGTGGCAGCACACTCCAGAGGGAAGCGCAAACCTTTCTGCAGCCCACCCACTGGTGGGCCGGCCGTGGCGGCACACTCAGAGGCAAGCGCCAAAACCTTCTGCCGCCCACCCAGGGGTGGGCCGGCCGTGGCGGCACACCCAGAGCCACCCGCGCAAACAGTTGTGCGCGGCCACACTGCGGGTGGAGCCGGCCGTTCTGCGACACCCAGAGCCACACGCCAAACAGTTGTGCCGCGGCTTACCCGCGGGTGGGCGGCCGTGGTGGCACACCCAGAGGCAAAGCGCAGAGCCCTTCTGCGCCCACACGCGGGTAGGCCGGTCGGGGCTGCACACCCAGAAGGCAACGCGGGGCCTTCTGCACACCCACCCACGGGTGGGCCGGCCGTGGCGGCACACCCAGAGCCACACGCAAACAGTTCTGCCACGCCCACCCAGGGGTGGGCCGGCCGATGGCGGCACACCCAGAGGCACACGCAAACAGTTCTGCATGCCCACCCGCGGGTAAGCTGGTCGTTGCGTCAGCCCAGAAGAAACTGCAGGCCCGTCTGCCCACCAGCCCACCCGCGGGTGTGCTGGCCGTGGCGGCACACACAGATGTATTCGCAGGCCCTTCTGCACTCCACCTCACGGGAAGGCCGGCCCGTGGCTGCACACCCAGGGGCAACCGCGGAACCTTCTGCAGCCCACCCACTGGTGGGCGGCCGTCAGCGGCACACCTAGAGTCAAACGCAGGCCCTTCTTCCGCCCACTCCGCGGGTGAGCCCGGCCGTGGCGGCACGCAGAGGCAACCGCAGGCCCTTCTGCACGCCCACCCGCGGGTGGGCCGGCCGTGGCGGCACACCCAGAGGCACCGCATAAACAGTTCTGCCGCAGCCCACCTCACGGGTGGGCTGGCCGTGTGGCACACACAAAGGTAATTGCAGGCCCTTCTGCACTCCCAACCACGCGGGTAGGCCGGCCGTGGCGACACCCAGATGCAAACGCAGGCCCTTCTGCACACCCACCAGCGGGTGGGCTGGCGATGGCGGCACACCCAGAGGTAGCGCGCCAGGCCCTTCTGCATGCCCACCCACGGGTAGTCCGGCCGTGGCTGCACACCCAGAGGCAAGCGCGGGGCCTTCTGAACACCCACCAGCGGGTGGGCCGGCCGTGGTGGCACACTCAGAGGCAAACGCCAAACCCTTCTATGCAGCCCCACCCGCGGGGTGGTTCGGTGATGGCGGCACACTAAGAGGCAATCGCAAAACCGTCTGCCGCCCCACCTCCGGTTGTCCGGCCGTGGCGGCACGCAGAAGAGCAAGCGCAGGCCCTTCTGCACGCCCCACACTGCGGGTGGGCCTACCGTGGCGGCACAGCCAGGGGGAACCTCAGGCCCTTCTTCACGCCCACCCACGGGTGGGCGGCCGTCGTACGACACCCAGAGGCACACGCAAACAGTTTTGCATGCCCAGCGACGGGTGGGCGGCGTGGCGCACACCCAGAGGCACAAAGCAAACAGTTCTGCACGCCCCACACCGGGAAAGCTGGTGCGATTGCGTCAACCCAGAAGAAACTGCAGGCCCTTCTGCACGCCCACCCATCGGGTGGGCTGGCGATGTGACACAACCAAAGGTAATTGCAGGCCATTCTGCACTCCCACCCACGGGTAGGCCGGCCGTGGCTGCACACCCAGAGGCAACCGCGGGGCCTTCTGCACACCCACCCACTGGTGGGCGGCCGTGGCGGCACACCCAGAGGCAACCGCAGAGCACCTCTGCAGCCCACCCACGGGTAGGCCGGCTGTGGCGGCACACCCAGAGGTACACGCAAACAGTTCTGCAAGCCCACCCGCGGGTGGAGCCGGCCGTCGACAGCACCCAGAGGCAACCGCGGGGCCTTCTGCAGCCCACCCGCGTGTGGGCCGGCCGTGGCGGCACACCCAGAGCCACCGCGCAAACAGTTCTGCACGCCCACCCACGGGTGGGCCGACCCGTGGCGGCACACCCAGAGGCAAACGCAAACAGTTCCGCCCACGCCCCACCCTCACGGGAGGGCTGGTCGTTCGTCAACCCAGAGAAAAACCGCGGAGCCCTTCTGCCCGCCCACCCATGGGTGGGCCGGCCGTGGCGGCACAACCAGGGGCAACCGCAGGCCCTTCTGCACGCCCACCCACGGGTGGGCCGGCGGTGGCGGCACACCCAGAGGCAACCGCAGGCCTTCTGCACGCCCACCCACGGGTGGGCCTACCGTGTCGGCACACCCAGAGGCACACGCAAATAGTTTTGCACGCCCATCCACGGGTAGGCCGGCCGTTGCTGCACACCCAGAGGCAACCGCAGAGCCTTCTGCACGCCCACCCACTGGTGGGCCGGCCGTGGCGGCACACCCAGAGGCAACCGCAGGCCCTTTTTCACGCCCACCCACGGGTGGGCCGGCCGTGGCGGCACACCCAGAGGCAACCGCAGGCCCTTCTGCACGCCCACCCACGGGTGGTCCGGCCGGTGGCGGCACACCCAGAGGCACCGCGCAAACAGTTCTGCACGCCCACCCTACGGGTGGGTTGGTCGCGATGCGTCAACCCAGAGGAAAGGGCAGGCCCTTCTGCACCCCCTCCCACGGGTAGGCCGGCCGTGGCGGCACACCCAGAGGCAAACGCAAACCCTTCTGCACGCCCACCCAGGGGTGGGCCGACCGTCAGCGGCACACCCAGAGGCAAACGCAAACCCTTCTGCTCGCCCACCCACGGGTGGGCTGGCCGTAAGCGGCACACCCAGAGGCAACCGCAGGCCCTTCTACTGCGCCCACACGGGTGGGCCGGCCGTGGCGGCACACCCAGAGCCACTACGCAAACAGTTCTGCAGCCCACCCACGAGTGGGTCGGCCGTTCTGCGGCACGCCCCAGAGCCACACGCAAACAGTTGTGCACGCCCACCCACGGGTGGGCCGGCCGTGGCGGCACACCCAGAGGCACACGCAAACAGTTCTGCACGCCCACCTACGGGTTGGTTGGTCGTTGCGTCAACCCTGAGGAAACCGCAGGGCCTTCTGCACGCCCAGCCACGAGTGGGCCGGCCGTGGCGGCACACACGGAGGCAAACGCAGGCCCTTCTGCACGCCCACACACGGTGGGCTTACCGTGGCGGCACACCCAGGGGGAAAAGCAGGCCCCATTGCACGCCCACCCACGGGTGGGCCGGCCGCGGCGTCACACCCAGAGGCACACGCAAACAGTTCTGTACGCCCACTCACGGGTGGGCCGGCCGTGGCGGCACACCCAATGGCAAACGCAAACAGTTCTGCACGCCCACCCACGGGTAAGCTGGTCGTTGCGTCAACCCAGAAGAAACTGCAGGCCCTTCTGCACGCCCAGCAACGGGTGGGCCTACCGTGGCGGCACACACAGAGGTAATCGCAGGCCCTTCTGCACTCCCACCCACTGGTGGGCCGGCCGTGGCAGCACACTCAGAGGGAAACGCAAACCCTCCTGCACGCCCACCCACTGGTGGGCCGGCCGTGGCGGCACATTCAGAGGCAAACGCAAACCCTTCTGCACGCCCACCCAAAGGTGGGCCGGCCGTGGCGGCACACCCAGAGCCACACGCAAACAGTTGTGCACGCCCACACACGGGTGGGCCGGCCGTTGCGGCACACCCAGAGCCACACGCAAACAGTTGTGCACGCTTACCCACGGGTGGGCCGGCCGTGGCGGCACACCCAGAGGCAAACGCAGGCCCTTCTGCACGCCCACACACGGGTAGGCCGGTCGGGGCTGCACACCCAGAGGCAACCGCAGGGCCTTCTGCACACCCACCAACGGGTGGGCAGGCCGTGGCGGCACACCCAGAGGCACATTCAAACAGTTCTGCAGGCCCACCCACGGGAAAGCTGGTCGTTGCGTCAACTTAGAAGAAACTGCAGGTCCTTCTGCACGCCCACCCACGGGTGGGCTGGCCGTGGCGGCACACCCAGAGGTAAACGCAGGCCCGTCTGCATGCCCACCCACGGGTAGTCCGGCCGTGGCTGCACACCCAGAGGCAACCGCAGGGCCTTCTGAACACCCACCAACGGGTGGGCCGGCCGTGGCGGCACACTAAGAGGCAAACGCAAACACTTCTGCACGCCCACCTACGGGTGGGCCGGCCGTGGCGGCACACCCAGAGGCAAACGCAGGCCCTTCTGCACGCCCACACACGGGTGGGCCTACCGTGGCGGCACAGCCAGGGGGAACCTCAGGCCCTTCTGCACGCCCACCCACGGGTGGGCCGGCCGTGGCGGCACACCCAGAGCCACACGCAAACAGTTCTGCACGCCCACCCAGGGGTGGGCCGGCCGTGGCGGCACACCCAGAGGCACACGCAAACAGTTCTGCACGCCCACCCACGGGTAAGCTGGTCGTTGCGTCAACCCAGAAGAAACTGCAGGCCCGTCTGCACGCCCACCCACGGGTGTGCTGGCCGTGGCGGCACACCCAGATGTATCCGCAGGCCCTTCTGCACTCCACCCACGGGTAGGCCGGCCGTGGCTGCACACCCAGAGGAAACCGCAGGGCCTTCTGCACGCCCACCCACTGGTGGGCCGGCCGTGGCGGCACACCTAGAGTCAACCGCAGGCCCTTCTTCACGCCCACCCACGGGTGGGCCGGCCGTGGCGGCACACCCAGAGGCAACCGCAGGCCCTTCTGCACGCCCACCCACGGGTGGGCCGGCCGTGGCGGCACACCCAGAGGCACACGCAAACAGTTCTGCACGCCCACCTACGGGTGGGTTGGTCGTTGCGTCAACCCAGAGGAAACCGCAGGCCCTTCTGCACACCCACCCACGGGTAGGCCGGCCGTGGCGGCACACTCAGAGGCAAACGCAAACCCTTCTGCACGCCCACCCACGGGTGGGCTGGCCGTGGCGGCACACTCAGAGGCAAACGCAAACAGATCTGCACGCCCACCCACGGGTGGGCCGGCCGTGGCGGCACACCCAGAGGCAACCGCAGGCCGTTCTGCACGCCCACCCACCGGTGGGCCGCCCGTGGCGGCACATCCAGAGGCACACGCAAACAGTTCTGCACGCCCACCCACGGGTGGGCTGGCCGTGGCGGCACACCCAGAGGTAACCGCAGGCTCTTCTGCACTCCCACCCACGGGTAGGCCGGCCGTGGCTGCACACTCAGAGGCAAACGCAGGCCCTTCTGCACACCCACCAACGGGGGGGCCTGCCGTGGCGGC
This sequence comes from Luscinia megarhynchos, assembly GCA_034336665.1. Taxonomy (NCBI): domain Eukaryota; kingdom Metazoa; phylum Chordata; class Aves; order Passeriformes; family Muscicapidae; genus Luscinia; species Luscinia megarhynchos. Next base: position 54,417 of record JAPFBE010000132.1, on the reverse strand, counting down.
ACACCCAGAGGCAACCGCAGGCCCTTCTGCACGCCCAAACACCGGTGGGCCCGCCGTGGCTGCACAACCAGGAGCAAGCGCAGGCGCTTCTGCACGCCCACCAACGGGTAGGCCGGCCGTGGCGGCACAACCAGAGGCAACCGCAGGCCCTTCTGCACGCCCACCCACGGGTGGGCCGGCCGTGGCGGCACACCCAGAGCCACACGCAAACAGTTCTGCACGCCCACCCACGGGTGGCCGACCGTGGCGGCACACCCAGAGGCAACCTCAGGCTTTTCTGCACGCCCAAACACAGGTGGGCCGGCCGTAGCAACACGGACAGAGGCAACCGCAGGCCCTCCTGCACGCCCACCCACTGATGAGCCGGCCGTGGCAACACACCCAGAGGAAACCGCAGGCCCTTCTGCACGCCCACCCACGGGTGGGCCTACCGTAGCGGCACACCCAGAGGCACACGCAAATAGTTCTGCACGCCCACCCACGGGTAGGCCGGCCGTTGCTGCACACCCAGAGGCAACCGCAGGGTTTTCTGCACGCCCACCCACTGGTGGGCCGGCCGTGGCGGCACACCCAGAGGCAAACGCAGGCCCTTCTTCACGCCCACCCACGGGTGGGCCGGCCGTGGCGGCACACCCAGAGGCAACCGCAGGCCCTTCTTCACGCCCACCAACGGGTGGGCCGGCCCTGGCGGCACACCCAGAGGCACACGCAAACAGTTCTGCACGCCCACCTACGGGTGGGTTGGTCGTTGCATCAACCCAGAGGAAACCGCAGGCCGTTCTGCACGCCCTCCCACGGGTAGGCCGGCCGTGGCGGCACACTCAGAGGCAAACGCAAACCCTTCTGCACGCCCACCCACGGGTGGGATGGCCGTGGCGGCACACCCAGAGGAAACCGCAGGCCCTTCTGCACGCCCACTCACGGGTGGGCCGGCCGTGGCAACACACCCAGAGCCACACGCAAACAGTTCTGCACGACCACCCACGAGTGGGCCGGCCGTTGCGGCACGCCCAGAGCCACACGCAAACAGTTGTGCACGCCCACCCACGGGTAGGCCGGCCGTGGCTGCACACCCAAAGGCAAACGCAGGGCCTTCTGCTCACCCAGCAACGGGTGGGCCGGCCGTGGCGCCACACCCAGAGGCAAACGCAGGCCTTTCTGCACGCCCACCCACGGGTGGGCCCGCCGTGGCGGCACACCCAGGGGCAACCGCAGGCCCTTCTGCACGCCCACCAGGGGTGGGCCGGCCGTGGCTGCACACCCAGAGGCACACGCAAACAGTTCTGCACGCCCACCCACGGTTGACCGGCCGTAGCGGCACACCCAGAGGCAACCGCAGGGCCTTCTGCACGCCCACCCACGGGGGGGCCGGCCGTGGCGGCACACCCAGAGGCACACGCAAACAGTTCTGCACGCCCACCCACGGGTGGGCCGACCGTAGCGGCACACCCAGAGGCACACGCAAACAGTTCTGCACGCCCACCTACGGGAGGGCTGGTCGTTGCGTCAACCCAGAAGCAAGCGCAGGCCCTTCTGCAAGCCCACCCAGAGGTGGGCCGGCCGTAGCGGCACACCCAGGGGCACAGGCAAATAGTTCTCCACGCCCACCCACGGGTGAGCCGGCCGTTGCGAAAAGCCAGAGGCAATTGCAGACCCTTCTGCACGCCCACCCACGGGTGGGCCGGCTGTGGCGGCACACCCAGGGGCAAACGAAGGCCCTTCTCCACGCCCACCCACGGGTGGGCCGGCCGTGGCTGCACACCCAGAGGAAACCGCAGGCCCTTCTGCACGCCCACCCACAGGTGAGCCGGCTGTGGCGGCACACCCATAGCCACATGCAAACAGTCCTGCACGCGCACCCACGGGTAGGCCGGCCATTGCTGCACACCCAGAGGCAACCGCAGGGCCTTTTGCACGCCCACCCACCGCTGGGCCGGCCGTGGCGGCACACCCAGAGGCAACCGCAGGCCCTTCTGCACGCCCACCCACGGGTGGGCCGGCAGTGGCGGCACACTCAGAGGCAAACGCAAACCCTTCTGCACGCCCACCCACGGGTGGGCCGGCCGTGGCGGCACACCACGGGGCAACCGCAGGCCCTTCTGCACGGCCACCCACGGGTGGGCCGGCCGTTGCGGCACACCCAGAGGCACACCCAAACAGTTCTGCACGCCCACCCACGGGTGGGCCGGCCGTGGCGGCACACACAGTAGCACGCGCTAACAGTTCTGCACGCCCAACCACGGGTAAGCTGGTCGTTGCGTCATCCCAGAAGAAAATGCAGGCCCTTCTGCACGCCCACCCACGGGTGGGCTGGCCGTGGCGGCACACCCAGATGTACCCGCAGGACCTTCTGCACGCCCAACCACGGGTAGGCCGGCCGTGGCTGCACACCCAGAGGCAAACGCAGGGCCTTCTGCACGCCCACCCACTGGTGGGCCGGCCGTGGCGGCACACCCAGAGGGAGCAAACGCAGGCCTTTTCTGCACGCCCCACCCATCGGGTGGGCCCGGGCCGCGGGCGGCACACCCAGGGGCAATCGCAGGCCCTTCTGCACGCCCACCCAGGGGTGGGCCGGCCGTGGCGGCACACCCAGAGGCACACGCAAACAGTTCTGCACGCCCACCCACGGTTGGCCGGCCGTAGCGGCACACCCAGAGGCAACCGCAGGGCCTTCTGCACGCCCACCCGCGGGGGGGCCGTCCGTGGCGGAACACCCAGAGGCACACGAAAACGTTCTGCACGCCCACCTACGGGAGGGCCCCCCGTGGCGGCACACCCAGAGGATAACGCAGGCCCTTCTGCAAGCCCACCCACAGGTGGGCCGGCCGTAGCGGCACACCCAGGGGCACAGGCAAATAGTTCTCCACGCCCACCCACGGGTGAGCCGGCCGTTGCGTAAACCCGGAGGAAACCGCAGACCCTTCTGCACTCCCTCCCACGGGTTGGCCGGCTGTGGCGGCACACCCAGGGGGCAAACGAAGGCCCTTCTCTACGCCCCACCCACGGGTGGGCCGGCCGTGGCTGCACACCCAGGGGATACCGCAGGCCCTTCTGCACGCCCACCCACTGGTGAGCCGGCTGTGGCGGCACACCCATAGCCACATGCAAACAGTTCTGCACGCGCACCCACGGGTAGGCCGGCCATGGCTGCACACCCAGAGGCAACCGCAGGGCCTTCTGCACGCCCACCCACTGCTGGGTTGGCCGTGGCGGCACACCCAGAGGCAACCGCAAACAATTCTGCACGCCCACCTACGGGTGGGTTGGTCTTTGCGTCAACCCTGAGGATAACGCAAACCCTTCTGCACGCCCACCCACGGGTGGGCCGGCTGTGGCGGCACACCCAGAGGCAAACGCAGGCCCTTCTGCACGCCCACCCACGGGTAAGCTGGTCGTTGCGTCAACCCAGAAGAAACTGCAGGCCCTTCTGCACGTTCACCCACGGGAGGGCTGGCCGTGGCGGCACACCCAGAGGTAATCGCAGGCCCTTCTGCACTCCCACCAACGGGTAGGCCGGCCGTGCCTGCACACCCAGAGGCAACCGCAGGGCCTTCTGCACACCCACCCACGGGTGGGCCCGCCGTGGCTGCACAACCAGGAGCAACCGCAGGCACTTCTGCACGCCCGCCCACTGGTAGGCCGGCCGTGGCGGCACAACCAGAGGCACACGCAAACAGTTCTGCACGCCCAACCACGGGTGGGCCGACCGTGGCGGCACACACAGAGGCAAACGCAAACCGTTCTGCACGCCCACCTACAGGAGGGCTGGTCGTTGCGTCAACCCAGAGGAAACCGCAGGGCCTTCTGCCCGCCCACCCACCGGTGGGCCGGCCCTGGCGGCACACCCAGGGGCAACCGCAGGCCCTTCTGCACGCCCACCCACGGGTGGGCCGGCCGTGGCGGCACACCCAGAGGCAACTACAGGCCCTTCTGCACGCCCACACACAGGTGGGCCGGCCGTAGCGGCACAGCCAGAGGCAACCGCAGGCCCTTCTGCACGCCCACCCACTGATGAGCCTGCCGTGGCAACACACCCAGAGGAAACCGCTGGCCCTTCTTCACGCCCCACCCACGGGTAGGCCGCCGTGGGCGGCACACACAGAGGCAACCGCAGGCCTTCTTCACGCCCACCCACGGGTGGGCCGGCCGCGGCGGCACACCCAGAGGCACACACAAACAGTTCTGCACGCCCACCCAGGGTGGGCCGGCCGCGCGGCACACCCAGAGACACACGCGAACAGTTCTGCACGCCCACCCACGGGTAAGCTGGTCGCTAAGGCCAACCCAGAAGAAACTGCAGGCCCGTCTGCACGCCTCACCCACGGGTGTGCTGGCCGTATGCACACCCAGGTGTAATTGCAGGCCCTTCTGCACTCCACCCACGGTAGGCCGGCCGTGGCTGCACACCCAGAGGCAAACGTAGGCTTCTGCACGTTTCCACCCATCGGTGGGCCGCCGGAGCGGCACACCTAGAGGCAACCGCGAGGTTTTTCTTCACGCCCCACCCACGGGTGGGCCGGGCCGTGGCGGCACACTCAGAGGCACACGCAAACAGTTCCGCGACGCCAACCCATCGGGTGGGCCGGACGTGCGGCACACCCAGAGGCACACGCAAACAGTTCTGCACGCCCACCCACGGGCAAGCTGGTTGTTGCGCCAACCCAGAAGAAACTGCAGGCCCTTCTGCACTCCCCACCCACGGGTAGGCCGGGCCGTGGCTGCACACAAAGAGGCAAACGCAGGCCCTTCTGCACACCCACCAACGGGTGGGTCGGCCGTGGCGGCACACCCAGAGGCGCAATCGCAGGCCCTTCTGCACGCCCCCCACTCAAGGGTGGGCCGGCCGTAGCGGCACACCCAGAGCCACACGTAAAAACAGTTCTGCACGCCCACCCACGAAATGTCGGCCGCTATGCACGCCCCAGAGCCACACGCAAACAGTTGTGCACGCCCACCCACGGGTGGGCCGGGCCGTCAGCGGCACACCTAGAGGCACACGCAGGCTCTTCTGCACGCCTCACCCACGGGTGGGTCGCGGCCGTGGCGGCACACCCAGAGGCACACGCAAACAGTTCTGCACTCTCCACCCACGGGTGGGTTGGTCGCTATGCCAACCCAGAGGTAACCGCGAGGCCTCTTCTGCACGCCCCACCCATCGGTAGGCCGGCCGTGGCGGCACACTCAGAGGCAAACGCAAACCCTTCTGCACGCCCAACCACTGGTGGGCCGGCCATGGCGCCACTCTCAGAGGCAAACGCAAACCCTTCTGCACGCCCACCCACGGGTGGGCCGGCCGTGGCGGCTCACCCGGAGGCAAACGCAGGCCCTTCTGCACGCCCAAACACGGGTGGGCCTACCGTGGCGGCACACCCAGGGGGAAAAGCAGGCCCTTCTGCACGCCCACCCACGGGTGGGCCGGCCGCGGCGTCACACCCAGAGGCACACACAAACAGTTCTGCACGCCACCCACGGGTGGGCCGGCCGGAAGTGCACACCCAGAGGCACACGCAAACAGTTCTGCACGCCCACCCACGGGTAAGCTGGTCGCTAAGGGCCAACCCTGAGGAAACTGCAGGCTCTTCTGCACGCCCCACCCACGGGTGGGCTGGCCGCGGGCGGCAAAACCCAGAGGTAATCGCAGGCACTTCTGCACTCCCACCCAGGGGTGGGCCGGCCGTGGCGGCACACTCAGAGGCAAACGAAACCGTTTCTTCACGCCCACCCAGGGGTGGGCCGGCCGTGGCGGCACACTCAGAGGCAAACGAAAACCCTTCTGCACGCCCACCCAGGGGTGGGCCGGCCGTGGCGGCACACCCAGAGGCAAACGCAGGCCCTTCTGCACGCCCACACACGGGTAGGCCGGTCGGGGCTGCACATCCAGAGGCAACCGCAGGGCCTTCTGCACACCCACCAACGGGTGGGCCGGCCGTGGGCGGCACACCCAGGGGAAAAATGCAGGCTCTTCTGCACGCCCCCACCCACGAGTGGGCCGGCCGTGCGGCACACCCAGAGGCACACTCAAACAGTTCTGCACGCCCACACACGGGAAAGCTGGTTGTTAAGCGCCAACTTAAAAGAAACTGCAGGCCCTTCTGCACGCCCACCCACGGGTGTGCTGGCCGTGGCGGCACACCCAGGTGTAATTGCAGGCCCTTCTTCACGCCCTCCCACGGGTAGGCCGGCCGTGGCGGCACACTCAGAGGCAAACGCAAACCCTTCTGCACGCCCCACACACGGTGGGCCGCCGTGGGCGGCACACACAGAGGTAACCGCGAGGCCCATCTGCACGCCCCCACCCGACGGGTAGGCCGGGCCGTGGCTGCACACCCAGAGGCAAACGCAGGCCCTTCTGCACACTCCACCAACGGGTGGGCCGGCCGTGGGCGGCACACCCAGAGGCAAACGCAGGCCCTTCTGCACGCCCCACCCACGGGTAGGCCGGCCGTGGCGGCACACCAAGAGGCACACGCAAACAGTTTTGCACGCCCACCCACGGGTGGGCCGGCCGTAGCGGCACACCCAAAGGCAACCGCAGGGCCTTCTGCACGCCCACCCACGGGTGGGCCGGCCGTGGCGGCACACCCAGAGCCACACGCAAACAGTTCTGAACGCCCACCCACGGGTGGGCCGACCGTGGCGGCACACCCAGCGGCAAACGCAAACAGTTCTGCACGCCCACCTACGGGAGGGCTGGTCGCTACGCCAACCCAGAGGAAACCGCGAGGCCCTTCTGCCCGCCCCACCCACAAGTGGGTCGGCCGTGGCGGCAACACCCAGGGGCAACCGCAGGCCCTTCTGCACGCCCACCCACGGGTGGGCCGGCCGTGGCGGCACACCCAGAGGCAACTACAGGCCCTTCTGCACGCCCACCCACTGATGAGCCGGCCGTGGCAACACACCCAGAGGAAACCGCAGACCCTTCTGCACGCCCACCCACGGGTAGGCCGTCCGTTGCTGCACACCCAGAGGCAACCGCAGGCCTTCTTTACGCAAACCCACGGGTGGGCCGGCCGTGGCGGCACACCCAGAGGAACACACAAACAATTCTGCACGCCCACCTACGGGTGGGTTGGTCGTTGCGTCAACCCAGAGGAAACTGCAGGCCCTTCTGCACGCCCTCCCATGGGTAGGCCGGCCGTGGCGGCACACCCAGGGGCAAACGCAAACCCTTCTGCACGCCCACCAACGGGTGGGCCGGCCGTAGCGGCACCCCCAGAGCCACACGCAAACAGTTGTGCACGCCCACCCACGGGTGGGCTGGACGTGGCGGCACACCCAGAGGCAAACGCAGGCCCTTCTGCACGCCGACCCACGGGTGGGCCGGCGGTGGCGGCACACTCAGAGGCAAACGCAAACCCTTCTGCACGCCCAACCACTGGTGGGCCGGCCATGGCGCCACTCTCAGAGGCAAACGCAAACCCTTCTGCACGCCCACCCACGGGTGGGCCGGCAGTGGCGGCACACCCGGAGGCAAACGCAGGCCCTTCTGCACGCCCAAACACGGGTGGTCCTACCGTGGCGGCACACCCAGGGGGAAAAGCAGGCCCTTCTGCACGCCCACCCACGGGTGGGCCGGCCGCGGCGTCACACCCAGAGGCACACGCAAACAGTTCTGCACGCCCACCCACGGGTGGGCCGGCCGTGGCGGCACACCCAGAGGCACAGGCAAATAGTTCTGCACGCCCACCTACGGGTGGGTTGGTCGTTGCGTCAACCCAGAGGTAACCGCAGGCCCTTCTGCACGCCCACCCACGGGTGGGCCGGCCGTGGCGGCAGACTCAGAGGCAAACGCAAACCCTTCTGCACGCCCACCCACGGGTGGGCCGGCCGTGGCGGCACACCCGGAGGCAAACGCAGGCCCTTCTGCACGCCCAAACACGGGTAGGCCGGTCGGGGCTGCACACCCAGAGGCAACCGCAGGGCCTTCTGCACGCCCACCAACGGGTGGGCCGGCCGTGGCGGCACACCCAGGGGAAAATGCAGGCCCTTCTGCACGCCCACCCACGAGTGGGCCGGCCGTGGCGGCACACCCAGAGGCACACTCAAACAATTCTGCACGCCCACCCACGGGAAAGCTGGTTGTTGCGTCAACTTAAAAGAAACTGCAGGGCCTTCTGCACGCCCACCCACGGGTGGGCTGGCCGTGGCGGCACACCCAGACGTAAACGCAGGCCCTTCTGCATGCCCACCCACGGGTAGTCCGGCCGTGCCTGCACACCCAGAGGGAAACGCAGGGCCTTCTGAACACCCACCAACGGGTGGGCCAGCCGTGGCGGCACACTCAGAGGCAAACGCAAACCCTTCTGCACGCCCACCCACGGGTGGGTCGGCCGTGGCGGCACACTAAGAGGCAAACGCAAACAGTTCTGCACGCCCACCCACGGGTGGGCCGGCCGTGGCGGCACACCCAGAGGCAAACGCAGGCCCTTCTGCACGCCCACCCATGGGTGGGCCGGCCGTGGCGGCACACCCAGAGCCACACGCAAACAGTTCTGCACGCCCACCCAGGGGTGGGCCGGCCGTGGCGGCAGACCCAGAGACACACGCAAACAGTTCAGGACGCCCACCCACGGGTAAGCTGGTCTTTGCGTCAACTTAAAAGAAACTGCAGGCCCGTCTGCACGCCCACCCACGGGTGTGCTGGCCGTGGCGGCACACCCAGGTGTAATTGCAGGCCCTTCTGCACTCCACCCACGGGTAGGCCGGCCGTGGCTGCACACCCAGAGGCAAACGCAAACCCTTCTGCACGCCCACCCACGGGTGGGCCGGCCGTGGCGGCACACCTAGAGGCAACCGCAGGCCCTTCTTCACGCCCAACCACGGGTGGGCCGGCCGTGGCGGCACACTCAGAGGCACACGCAAACAGTTCTGCACGACCACCCACGGGTGGGCCGGACGTGGCGGCACACCCAGAGGCACACGCAAACAGTTCTGCACGCCCAACCACGGGTGGGCCGACCGTGGCGGCACACACAGAGGCAAACGCAAACCGTTCTGCACGCCCACCCTCACGGGAGGGCTGGTCGCTATGCCAACCCAGAGGAAACCGCGAGGGCCTTCTGCCCGCCCACCCACCGGTGGGCCGGCCCTTGCGGCACACCCAGGGGGAAAAGCAGGCCCTTCTGCACGCCCACCCACGGGTGGGCCGGCCGTGGCGGCACACCCAGAGGCAACAACAGGCCCTTCTGCACGCCCACACACAGGTGGGCCGGCCGTAGCAACACAGCCAGAGGCAACCGCAGGCCCTTCTGCACGCCAATCCACTGATGAGCCGGCCGTGGCAACACACCCAGAGGAAACCGCAGGCCCTTCTGCACGCCCACCCACGGGTGGGCCGGCCGTGGCGGCACACCCAGAGGCAAATACAGGCCCTTCTGCACGCCCACACACAGGTGGGCCGGCCGTAGCGGCACAGCCAGAGGCAACCGCAGGCCCTTCTGCACGCCCACCCACTGATGAGCCTGCCGTGGCAACACACCCAGAGGAAACCGCTGGCCCTTCTTCACGCCCACCCACGGGTAGGCCGGCCGTGGCGGCACACACAGAGGCAACCGCAGGCCTTCTTCACGCCCACCCACGGGTGGGCCGGCCGTGGCGGCACACCCAGAGGCACACACAAACAGTTCTGCACGCCCACCCAGGGGTGGGCCGGCCGTGGCGGCACACCCAGAGACACACGCAAACAGTTCTGCACGCCCACCCACGGGTAAGCTGGTCGTTGCGTCAACCCAGAAGAAACCGCAGGCCCGTCTGCACGCCCACCCACGGGTGTGCTGGCCGTGGCGGCACACCCAGGTGTAATTGCAGGCCCTTCTGCACTCCACCCACGGGTAGGCCGGCCGTGGCTGCACACCCAGAGGCAAACGCAGGGCCTTCTGCACGCCCACCCACGGGTGGGCCGGCCGTGGCGGCACACCTAGAGGCAACCGCAGGCCCTTCTTCACGCCCACCCACGGGTGGGCCGGCCGTGGCGGCACACTCAGAGGCACACGCAAACAGTTCCGCACGCCAACCCACGGGTGGGCCGGACGTGGCGGCACACCCAGAGGCACACGCAAACAGTTCTGCACGCCCACCCACGGGCAAGCTGGTTGTTGCGTCAACCCAGAAGAAACTGCAGGCCCTTCTGCACTCCCACCCACGGGTAGGCCGGCCGTGGCTGCACACCCAGAGGCAAACGCAGGCCCTTCTGCACACCCACCAACGGGTGGGCCGGCCGTGGCGGCACACCCAGAGGCGACCGCAGGCCCTTCTGCACGCCCACTCAAGGGTGGGCCGGCCGTGGCGGCACACCCAGAGCCACACGCAAACAGTTCTGCACGCCCACCCACGAGTGGGCCGGCCGTTGCGGCACGCCCAGAGCCACACGCAAACAGTTGTGCACGCCCACCCACGGGTGGGCCGGCCGTGGCGGCACACCCAGAGGCACACGCAGGCCCTTCTGCACGCCCACCCACGGGTGGGCCGGCCGTGGCGGCACACCCAGAGGCACACGCAAACAGTTCTGCACGCCCACCTACGGGTGGGTTGGTCGTTGCGTCAACCCAGAGGTAACCGCAGGCCCTTCTGCACGCCCACCCACGGGTAGGCCGGCCGTGGCGGCACACTCAGAGGCAAACGCAAACCCTTCTGCACGCCCAACCACTGGTGGGCCGGCCATGGCGCCACTCTCAGAGGCAAACGCAAACCCTTCTGCACGCCCACCCACGGGTGGGCCGGCCGTGGGCTCACCCGGGAGGCAAACGCAGGCCCTTCTGCACGCCCAAACACGGGTGGGCCTACCGTGGCGGCACACCCAGGGGGAAAAGCAGGCCCTTCTGCACGCCCACCCACGGGTGGGCCGGCCGCGGCGTCACACCCAGAGGCACACGCAAACAGTTCTGCACGCCCACCCACGGGTGGGCCGGCCGTGGCGGCACACCCAGAGGCACACGCAAACAGTTCTGCACGCCCACCCACGGGTAAGCTGGTCGTTGCGTCAACCCAGAAGAAACTGCAGGCCCTTCTGCACGCCCACCCACGGGTGGGCTGGCCGTGGCGGCAAACCCAGAGGTAATCGCAGGCCCTTCTGCACTCCCACCCAGGGGTGGGCCGGCCGTGGCGGCACACTCAGAGGCAAACGCAAACCGTTCTTCACGCCCACCCAGGGGTGGGCCGGCCGTGGCGGCACACTCAGAGGCAAACGAAAACCCTTCTGCACGCCCACCCAGGGGTGGGCCGGCCGTGGCGGCACACCCAGAGGCAAACGCAGGCCCTTCTGCACGCCCACACACGGGTAGGCCGGTCGGGGCTGCACACCCAGAGGCAACCGCAGGGCCTTCTGCACACCCACCAACGGGTGGGCCGGCCGTGGCGGCACACCCAGGGGAAAATGCAGGCCCTTCTGCACGCCCACCCACGGGTGGGCCGGCCGTGGCGGCACACCCAGAGGCACACTCAAACAGTTCTGCACGCCCACCCACGGGAAAGCTGGTTGTTGCGTCAACTTAAAAGAAACTGCAGGCCCTTCTGCACGCCCACCCACGGGTGGGCTGGCCGTGGCGGCACACCCAGAGGTAAACGCAGGCCCTTCTGCATGCCCACCCACGGGTAGTCCGGCCGTGGCTGCACACCCAGAGGCAAACGCAGGGCCTTCTGAACACCCACCAACGGGTGGGCCGGCCGTGGCGGCACACTCAGAGGCAAACGCAAACCCTTCTGCACGCCCACCCACGGGTGGGCCGGCCGTATGCACACCCAGAGGCAAACGCAGGCCCTTCTGCACGCCCACTCCACGGGTGGGCCGGCCGGGAGCGGCACACCCAGAGACACTGCGCGAAACAGTTCTGCACGCCCACCCACGGGTAAGCTGGTCGCTATAGTCAACCCAGAAGAAACTGCAGCCCGCCTGCACGCCCCACCCACAGGTGTGCTGGCCGGCGGCACACCCAGGTGTAATTGCAGGCCCTTCTGCACTCCACCCACGGGTAGGCCGGCCGTGGCTGCACACCCAGAGGCAAACGCAGGTCTTCTGCACGCCCACCCACGGGTGGGCCGGCCGTGGCAGCACACCTAGAGGCAACCGCAGGCCTTGTTCACGCTTCACCCACGGGTGGGCCGGCCGTGGGCGGCACACTCAGAGGCACACGCAAACAGTTCCGCACGCCCACCCACGGGTGGGCCGGACGGGCGGCACACCCAGAGGCACACGCAAACAGTTCTGCACGCCCACCCACGGGCAAGCTGGTTGTTGCGCCAACCTAGAAGAAACTGCAGGCTCCTTCTGCACGCCCCACCCACGGGTGGGCTGGCCGTAGCGGCACACCCAGAGGTAACCGCGAGGCCCTTCTGCACTCCCACCCACGGGTAGGCCGGCCGTGGCTGCACACCCAGAGGCAAACGCGAGGCCCTTCTGCACACTCCACCCACGGGTGGGCCGGCCGTATGCGGCACACCCAGAGGCAACCGCGAGGCCTCTTCTGCACGCCCAACCACGGGTAGGCCGGCCGTGGCTGCACACCAGAGTCACACGCGAAACAGTTCTGCACGCCTACCCATCGGTGGCCTGGCCGTGGCGGCACACCCAGAGGCAACCGCAGGCCCTTCTGCACGCCCCACTCAAGGGTGTGGGCCGCCGGCCGCACACCCAGAGGCACAGGCAAACAGTTCTGCACGCCCACTCCACGAAGTGGGCCGGCCGCTAGCGGCACGCCCCAGAGCCATGCGCAAACAGTTGTGCACGCCCACCCATCGGTGGGCCGGCCCTGGCGGCACACCCAGAGGCACACGCAGGCCCTTCTGCACGCCCACCCACGGGTGGAGCCGGCCGGCGGCTCACCCGGAGGCAAACGCAGGCCCTTCTGCACGCCCAAACACGGGTGGGCCTACCGTATGCACACCCAGGGGAAAAGCAGGCCCTTCTGCACGCCCACCCACGGGTGGGCCGGCCGCTGGCGTCACACCCAGAGGCACACGCAAACAGTTCTGCACGCCCACCCACGGGTGGGCCGCCGTGCGGCACACCCAGAGGCACACGCGAAACAGTTCTGCACGCCCACCCACGGGTAAGCTGGTCGCGTCAACTTAAAAGAAACTGCAGGCTCCTTCTGCACGCCCACCCATCGGGTGGGCTGGCCGTGGCGGCACACCCAGAGGTAAACGCGAGGCCCTTCTGCATGCCCAAACACGGTAGTCCGGCCGTGGCTGCACACCCAGAGGCAAACGCAGGGCCTTCTGAACACCCACCAACGGGTGGGCCGGCCGTGGCGGCACACTCAGAGGCAAACGCAAAACCCTTCTGCACGCCTAACCACGGGTGGGCCGGCCGTGTGGCACACCCAGAGGCAAACGCAGGCCCTTCTGCACGCCTTCACCCACGGGTGGGCCGGCCGTGGCGGCACACCCAGAGACACACGCAAACAGTTCTGCACGCCCACCCACGGGTAAGCTGGTCGTTGCGTCAACCCAGAAGAAACTGCAGCCCGCCTGCACGCTTCACCCACGGGTGTGCTGGCCGTCGCGGCACACCCAGGTGTAATTGCAGGCCCTTCTGCACTCCACCCACGGGTAGGCCGGCCGTGGCTGCACACCCAGAGGCAAACGCCAAGGTTTTTCTGCACGCCCCACCCACGGTGGGCGGCCGCGGGCGGCACACCTAGAGGCAACCGCGAGGCCTTTGTTCACGCCCCACCCACGGGTGGGCCGCCGGGCGGCACACTCCAGAGCCACACGCAAACAGTTCCGCGACGCTTCACCCACGGGTGGGCCGGACGGGCGCACACCCAGAGGCACACGCGAAACAGTTCTGCACGCCCACCCACGGGCAAGCTGGTTGTTGCGTCAACCCAGAAGAAACTGCAGGCCCTTCTGCACGCCCACCCACGGGTGGGCTGGCCGTGGCGGCACACCCAGAGGTAACCGCAGGCCCTTCTGCACTCCCACCCACGGGTAGGCCGGCCGTGGCTGCACACCCAGAGGCAAACGCAGGCCCTTCTGCACACCCACCAACGGGTGGGCCGGCCGTGGCGGCACACCCAGAGGCAACCGCAGGCCCTTCTGCACGCCCAACCACGGGTAGGCCGGCCGTGGCTGCACACCCAGAGTCACACGCAAACAGTTCTGCACGCCTACCCACGGGTGGCCTGGCCGTGGCGGCACACCCAGAGGCAACCGCAGGCCCTTCTGCACGCCCACTCAAGGGTGGGCCGGCCGTGGCCGCACACCCAAAGGCACACGCAAACAGTTCTGCACGCCCACCCACGAGTGGGCCGGCCGTTGCGGCACGCCCAGGGCCACACGCAAACAGTTGTGCACGCCCACCCACGGGTGGGCCGGCCCTGGCGGCACACCCAGAGGCACACGCAGGCCCTTCTGCACGCCCACCCACGGGTGGGCCGGCCGTGGCGGCACACCCAGAGGCACACGCAAACAGTTCTGCACGCCCACCTACGGGTGGGTTGGTCGTTGCGTCAACCCAGAGGTAACCGCAGGCCCTTCTGCACGCCCACCCACGGGTAGGCCGGCCGTGGCGGCACACTCAGAGGCAAACGCAAACCCTTCTGCACGCCGAACCACTGGTGGGCCGGCCATGTCGCCAGTCTCAGAGGCAAAAGCAAACCCTTCTGCACGCCCACCTACGGGTGGGCCGGCCGTGGCGGCACACCCGGAGGCAAACGCAGGCCCTTCTGAACACCCTCCAACGGGTGGACCGGCCGTGGCGGCACACTCAGAAGCAAACGCAAACAGTTCTGCACGCCCACCCACGGGTGGGTCGGCCGTGGCGGCACACTAAAAGGCAAACGCAAACAGTTCTGCACGCCCACCCACGGGTGGGCCTACCGTGGCGGCACACCCAGGGGGAAAAGCAGGCCCTTCTGCACGCCCACCCACGGGTGGGCCGGCCGTGGCTGCACACCCAGAGGCAACCGCAGGGCCTTCTGCACACCCACTCACGGGTGGGCCGGCCGTGGCGGTACACCCAGAGCCACACGCAAACAGTTCTGCACGCCCACCCACGAGTGGGCCGGCCGTAGCGGCACCCCCAGAGCCACACGCAAACAGTTGTGCACGCCCACCCACGGGTGGGCTGGACGTGGCGGCACACCCAGAGGCAAACGCAGGCCCATCTGCACGCCCACCCACGGGTGGGCCGGCCGTGGCGGCACACTCAGAGGCAAACGCAAACCCTTCTGCACGCCCAACCACTGGTGGGCCGGCCATGGCGCCACTCACAGAGGCAAACGCAAACCCTTCTGCACGCCCACCTACGGGTGGGCCGGCCGTGGCGGCACACCCGGAGGCAAACGCAGGCCCTTCTGCACGCCCAAACACGGGTGGGCCTACCGTGGCGGCACACCCAGGGGGAAAAGCAGGCCCTTCTGCACGCCCACCCACGGGTGGGCCGGCCGTGGCTGCACACCCAGAGGCAACCGCAGGGCCTTCTGCACACCCACCAACGGGTGGGCCGGCCGTGGCGGCACACCCAGGGGAAAATGCAGGCCCTTCTGAACACCCTCCAACGGGTGGACCGGCCGTGGCGGCACACTCAGAAGCAAACGCAAACAGTTCTGCACGCCCACCCACGGGTGGGTCGGCCGTGGCGGCACACTAAAAGGCAAACGCAAACAGTTCTGCACGCCCACCCACGGGTGGGCCGGCCGTGGCGGCACACCCAGAGGCAAACGCAGGCCCTTCTGCACGCCCACACACGGGTGGGCCGGCCGTGGCGGCACAGCCAGGGGGAACCTCAGACCCTTCTGCACGCCCACCCACGGGTGGGCCGGCCGTGGCGGCACACCCAGAGCCACACGCAAACAGTTCTGCACGCCCACCCAGGGGTGGGCCGCCGTACGGCACACCCAGAGACACACGCAAACAGTTCTGCACGCCCACCCACGGGTAAGCTGGTCGCTAGCGCCAACCCAGAAGAAACTGCAGGCCCGTCTGCACGCCCCACCCACGGGTGTGCTGGCCGTATGCACACCAGGTGTAATTGCAGGCCCTTCTGCACTCCACCCACGGGTAGGCCGGCCGTGGCTGCACACCCAGAGGCAAAGGCAGGGCCTTCTGCACGCCCACCCACGGGTGGGCCGGCCGTGGCGGCACACCTAGAGGCAACTGCAGGCCCTTCTTCACGCCCACCCACGGGTGGGCCGGCCGTGGCGGCACAATCAGAGGCACACGCGAAACAGTTCCATGACGCTCACATGCGGTGGGTCGGCCGCGGGCAGCACACCCAGAGGCACACCCAAACAGTTCTGCACGCCCACCCACCGGTGGGCCGGACGTGGCGGCACACCCAGAGGCACACGCTAACAGTTCTGCACGCCCACCCACGAGTAAGCTGGTCGTTGCGTCATCCCAGAAGAAACTGCAGGCCCTTCTGCACGCCCACCCACGGGTGGGCTGGCCGTGGCGGCACACCCAGAGGCAACCGCAGGCCCTTCTGCACTCCCATCCACGGGTAGGCCGGCCGTGGCTGCACACCCAGAGGCAAACGCAGGGCCTTCTGCACACCCACCAACGGGTGGGCCGGCCGTGGCGGCACACCCAGGTACAACCGCAGGCCCCACTGCACGCCCACCCACGGGTGGGCCGGCCGTGGCGGCACACCCAGAGCCACACGCAAACAGTTCTGCACGCCCACCCACGGGTAAGCTGGTCGTTGCGTCAACCCAGAAGAAAGTGCAGGCCCTTCTGCACGCCCACCCACGGGTGGGCTGGCCGAGGTGGCACACCCAGAGGTAACCGCAGGCCCTTCTGCACGCCTAACCACGGGTAGGCCGGCCGTGTCTGCACACCCAGAGGCAAACGCAGGGCCTTCTGCACACCCACCAACGGGTGGGCCGGCCGAGGCGGCACACTCAGAGGCAAACGCAGGCCTTTCTGCACGCCCACCCACGGGTGGGCCGGCCGTGGCGGCACAACCAGGGGCAACCGCAGGCCCTTCTGCACGCCCACCCAGGGGTGGGCCGGCCGTGGCGGCACACCCAGAGGCACACGCAAACAATTCTGCACGCCCACCCACGGTTGGCCGGCCTTAGCGGCACACCCAGAGGCAACTGCAGGGCTTTCTGCAGGTCCACCCATTGGTGGGCCGGCCGTGGCGGCACACCCAGAGGCACACGCAAACAGTTCTGCACGCCCAGCCACGGGTGGGCCGGCCTTGGCGGCACACCCAGAGGCACACGCAAACAGTTCTGCACGCCCACCCACGGGAAAGCTGGTCGTTGGGTCAACCCAGAAGAAACTGCAGGCCCTTCTGCACGCCCACCCACGGGTGGGCTGGCCGTGGCGGCACACCCAGAGGTAACCGCAGGCCCTTCTGCACGCCCAACCACGGGTAGGCCGGCCGTGGCTGCACACCCAGAGGCACACGCAAACAGTTCTGCACGCCCACCTACGGGTGGGCTGGTCGTTGCGTCAACCCAGAACCAAGCGCAGGCCCTTCTGCACGCCCACCCACAGGTGGGCCGGCCGTGGCGGCTCACCCAGGAGCAACCGCAGGCCCTTCTGCACGCCCATCCACGGGTGGGCCGGCCGTGGCGGCACAGCCAAGGGCACAGGCATATAGTTCTCCACGCCCTCCCACGGGGGAGCCGGCCGTTGCGTAAACCCAGAGGCAACCGCAGACCCTTCTGCACGCCCACCCACGGGTTGGCCGGCCGTGGCGGCACACCCAGGGGCAAACGCAGGCCCTTCTCCACGCCCACCCACGGGTGGGCCGGCCGTGGCGGCACACCCCGAGGCACACGCAAACAGTTCTGCACGCCCACCCACGGGTAAGCTGGTCGTTGCGTCAACCCAGAAGAAATTGCAGGCCCTTCTGCACGCCCACCCACGGGTGGGCTGGCCGAGGTGGCACACCCAGAGGTAACCGCAGGCCCTTCTGCACGCCTAACCACGGGTAGGCCGGCCGTGGCTGCACACCCAGAGGCAAACGCAGGGCCTTCTGCACACCCACCCACTGGTGGGCCGGCCGTGGCGGCACACGCAGAGGCAAACGCAGGCCTTTCTGCACGCCCACCCACGGGTGGGCCGGACGTGGCGGCACAACCAGGGGCAACCGCAGGCCCTTCTGCACGCCCACCCAGGGGTGGGCCGGCCGTGGCGGCACACTCAGAGGCACACGCAAATAATTCTGCACGCCCACCCACGGTTGGCCGGCCTTAGCGGCACACCCAGAGGCAAATGCAGGGCCTTCTGCAGGTCCACCCATTGGTGGGCCGGCCGTGGCGGCACACCCAGAGGCACACGCAAACAGTTCTGCACGCCCAGCCACGGGTGGGCCGGCCTTGGCGGCACACCCAGAGGCACACGCAAACAGTTCTGCACGCCCCACCCACGGAAAGCTGGTCGCTGCGGCCAACCCAGAAGAAACTGCAGGCTCTTCTGCACGCCCACCCACGGGTGGGCTGGCCGTGGGCGGCACACCCAGAGGTAACCGCGAGGCCCTTCTGCACTTCCAAACATCGGTAGGCCGGGGCCGTGGCTGCACACCCAGAGGCACACGCAAACAGTTCTGCACGCCCACCCACGGGTGGGCTGGTCGCTGCGCCAACCCAGAAGCAAGCGCAGGCGCTTCTGCACGCCCACCCACAGGTGGGCCGGCCGTGGCGGCTCATTCAGGGGCAACCCCAGGCCCTTCTGCACGCCCACCCACGGGTGGGCCGGCCGTGGCTGCACACCCAGGGGCAACCGCAGGCCCTTCTGCACGCCCACCCACAGGTGAGCCGGCTGTGGCGTCACACCCATAGCCCCATGCAAACAGTTCTGCACGCGCACCCACGGGTAGGCCGGCCATGGCTGCACACTCAGAGGCAACCTCAGGGCCTTCTGCACGCCCACCCACTGGTAAGCCGGCCGTGGCGGCACACCCAACGGCACACGCAAACAATTCTTCACGCCCACCTACGGGTGGGTTGGTCGTTGCGTCAACCCAGAGGAACCCGCAGGCCCTTCTGCACGCCCTCCCATGGGTAGGCCGGCCGTGGCGGCACACCCAGGGGCAAACGCAAACCCTTCTGCACGCCCACCCACGAGTGGGCCGGCCGTGGCGGCACACCCAGAGGCAACCGCAGGCCCTTCTGCACGCCCACTCACGGGTGGGCCGGCCGTGGCGGTACACCCAGAGCCACACGCAAACAGTTCTGCACGCCCACCCACGAGTGGGCCGGCCGTAGCGGCACCCTTAGAGCCACACGCAAACAGTTGTGCACGCCCACCCACGGGTGGGCTGGACGTGGCGGCACACCCAGAGGCAAACGCAGGCCCTTCTGCACGCCCACCCACGGGTGGGCCGGCCGTGGCGGCACACTCAGAGGCAAACGCAAACCCTTCTGCACGCCCAACCACTGGTGGGCCGGCCATGGCGCCACACTCAGAGGCAAACGCAAACCCTTCTGCACGCCCACCCACGGGTGGGCCGGCCGTGGCGGCACACCCGGAGGCAAACGCAGGCCCTTCTGGACGCCCAAACACGGGTGGGCCTACGGTGGAGGCACACCCAGGGGGAAAAGCAGGCCCTTCTGCACGCCCACCCACGGGTGGGCCGGCCGCGGCGTCACACCCAGAGGCACACGCAAACAGTTCTGCACGCCCACCCACGGGTAAGCTGGTCGTTGCGTCAACCCAGAAGAAACTGCAGGCCCTTCTGCACGCCCACCCACGGGTGGGCTGGCCGTGGCGGCACACCCAGAGGTAACCGCAGGCCCTTCTTCACGCCCAAACACGGGTAGGCCGGCCGTGGCTGCACACCCAGAGGCACACGCAAACAGTTCTGCACGCCCACCCACGGGTGGGCTGGTCGTTGCGTCAACCCAGAAGCAAAGCGCAGGCTTCTGCACTTCCACCCACAGGTGGGCCGGCCGTGTGCTCATTCAGGGCAACCGCAGGCTCTTCTGCACCACTTCACCCAGGGGTGGGCCGGCCGTAGCGGCACAGCCAAGGGCACAGGCAATTAGATCTCCACGCCCTCCCACGGGGGAGCCGGCCGTTGCGTAAACCCAGAGGCAACCGCAGACCCTTCTGCACGCCCACCCACGGGTTGGCCGGCCGTGGCGGCACACCCAGGGGCAAACGCAGGCCCTTCTCCACGCCCACCCACGGGTGGGCCGGCCGTGGCTGCACACCCAGGGGCAACCGCAGGCCCTTCTGCACGCCCACCCACAGGTGAGCCGGCTGTGGCGGCACACCCATAGCCACATGCAAACAGTTCTGCACGCGCACCCACGGGTAGGCCGGCCATGGCTGCACACTCAGAGGCAACCGCAGGGCCTTCTGCACGCCCACCCACTGGTGGGCCGGCCGTGGCGGCACACCCAAAGGCACACGCAAACAATTCTTCACGCCCACCTACGGGTGGGTTGGTCGTTGCGTCAACCCAGAGGAAACCCCAGGCCCTTCTGCACGCCCTCCCATGGGTAGGCCGGCCGTGGCGGCACACCCAGGGGCAAACGCGAAACCTTCTGCACGCCCCACCCACGAAAGTGGGTCGGCCGTGTGGCACACCCAGAGGCAACCGCAGGCCCTTCTGCACGCCCACTCACGGGTGGGCCGGCCGTGGAGGTACACCCAGAGCCACACGCAAACAGTTCTGCACACCCACCCACGAGTGGGCCGGCCGTAGTGGCACTCCCAGAGCCACACGCAAACAGTTGTGCACGCCCACCCACGGGTGGGCTGGACGTGGCGGCACACCCAGAGGCAAACGCAAACCCTTCTGCACGCCCCAACCACTGGTGGGCCGGCCATGGCTTCACTCTCAGAGGCAAACGCAAACCCTTCTGCACGCCCACCCACGGGTTGGCCTACCGTGGCGGCACACCCGGAGGCAAACGCAGGCCCTTCTGCACGCCCAAACACGGGTGGGCCTACCGTGGAGGCACACCCAGGGGGAAAAGCAGGCCCTTCTGCACTTCCACCCACGGGTGGGCCGGCCGCGGCGTCACACCCAGAGGCACACGCAAACAGTTCTGCACGCCCACCCACGGGTGGGCCGGCCGTGGCGGCACACCCAGAGGCACACGCAAACAGTTCTGCACGCCCACCCTACGGGTGGGTTGGTCGTTATGTCAACCCAGGGTAACCGTAGGCCCTTCTGCACGCCTACCCATCGGGTAGGGCCGGCCGTGGCGGCACACTCAGAGGCAAACGCAAACCCTTCTGCACGCCCAACCACTGGTGGGCCGGCCATGGCGCTTCACTCTCAGAGGCAAACGCAAACCCCTTCTGCACGCCCCACCCACGGGTGGGCCGGCCGTGGCGGCACACCCGAGGCAAACGCAGGCCCCTTCTGCACGCCTCAAACACGGGTGGGCCTACCGCGGGCGGCACACCCAGGGGGAAAAGCAGGCCCTTCTGCACGCCTCACCCACGGGTGGGCCGGCCGCTGCGCCACACCCAGAGGCACACGCGAAACAGTTCTGCACGCCCACTCCACGGGTGGGCCGGCCGTGGCGGCACACCCAGAGGCACACGCAAACAGTTCTGCACGCCCACCCACGGGTAAGCTGGTCGCTAAGGCCAACCCAGAAGAAACTGCAGGCCCTTCTGCACGCCCCACCCACGGGTGGGCTGGCCGTGGCGGCAAACCCAGAGGTAATCGCAGGCCCTTTCTGCACTCCCACCCAGGGGTGGGCCGGCCGTAAGGCACACTCAGAGGCAAACGCAAACCGTTTCTTCACGCCCACCCACTGGTGGGCCGGGCCGCCGTGGCACACTCAGAGGCAAACGAAAAACCCTTCTGCACGCCCCACCCAGGGGTGGGCCGCCGTATGCACACCCAGAGGCAAACGCAGGCCCTTCTGCACGCCCCACACACGTGGTAGGCCGGGTCGGGGCTGCACACCCAGAGGCAACCGCGAGGGCCTTCTGCACACCCACCAACGGGTGGGCCGGCCGTGGCGGCACACCCAGGGGAAAAATGCAGGCCCTTGTGCACGCCCCACCCACGGGTGGGCCGGCCGTGGCGGCACACCCAGAGGCACACTCAAACAGTTCTGCACGCCCACCCACGGGAAAGCTGGTTGTTGCGCCAACTTAAAAGAAACTGCAGGCTCCTTTCTGCACGCCCCACCCACGGGTGGGCTGGCCGTGGGCGGCACACCCAGAGGTAAACGCAGGCCCTTCTGCATGCCCACCCACGGGTAGTCCGCCGCGGGCTGCACACCCAGAGGCAAACGCAGGGCCTTCTGAACACCCACCAACGGGTGGGCCGGCCGTGGCGGCACACTCAAAGGCAAACGCAAACCCTTCTGCACGCCCTCACCCACGGGTGGTCTCGGGCCGCGGGCGCACACTAAGAGGCAAACGCAAACAGTTCTGCACGCCTCACCCACGGGTGGGCCGGGCCGCATGACACACCCAGAGGCAAACGCAGGCTCCTTCTGCACGCCCACACACGGGTGGGCCGGCCGTGTAAGGCACAGCCAGGGGAACCTCAGACCCTTCTGCACGCCTTCACCCATCGGGTGGGCCGGCCGTGGCGGCACACCCAGAGGCACACGAAACAGTTCTGCACGCCACCCACGGGTAAGCTGGTCGTTGGCGTCAACCCAGAAGAAACTGCAGGCCCGCTCTGCACGCCCACCCACGGGTGTGCTGGCCGTGGCGGCACACTCCAGGTGTAATTGCAGGCCCTTCTGCACTCCACCCACGGGTAGACCGGCCGTGGCTGCACACTCCAGAGGCAAACGCAGGGTCTTTCTGCACGCCCCACCCACGGGTGGGCTGGCCGTGGCGCACACCCTAGAGGCAACCGCAGGCTCCTTTTCTTCACGCCCACCCACGGGTGGGCCGGCCGGGCGGCACAATCAGAGGCACACGCAAACAGTTCTGCACGCCCACCCACGGGTGGGCCGGCCGGCGGCACACCCAGAGGCACACGCAAACAGTTCTGCACGCCCCACCCACGGGCAAGCTGGTTGTTGCGGCCAACCCAGAAGAAACTGCAGGCTCCTTCTGCACGCCCACCCACCGGTGGGCTGGCCGTGGCGGCACACCCAGAGGTAACCGCGAGGCCCTTCTGCACTCCCCACCCACGGGTAGGCCGGCCGTGGCTGCACACCCAGAGGCAAACGCAGGCCCTTCTGCACACTCCACCCAACGGGTGGGCCGGGCCGCGTGCACACCCAGAGGCAAGCGCAGGCCCTTCTGCACGCCCAACCACGGGTGGGCCGGCCCGTGGCGGCACACCCAGAGGCACACGCAACAAGTTCTACACGCCCACCCACGGGTGGCCTGGCCGTGGCGGCACATCCCAGAGGCAACCGCGAGGCTCCTTCTGCACGCCCACTCAAGGGTGGGCCGGCCGTAAGGCACACCCAGAGGGACACGCAGGCCCTTCTGCAGCCTAACCACGGGTGGGCCGGCCGTGGGCGGCACACCCAGAGGCACACGCGAAACAGTTCTGCACGCCCACCTACGGGTGGGGTGGTCGCTAGGCCAACCCAGAGGAAACCGCAGGCCCTTCTGCACGCCCCACCCACGGTAGGGCCGGCCGTGGCGGCACACTCAGAGGCAAACGCGAAACCCTTCTGCACGCCCAGCCACGGGTGGGCCGGCCATGGCGCCACACCCAGAGGCAAACGCAAACACTTCTGCACGCCCACCCACGGTGTAGTTGTCCCGTGACGGCAAACCCGAGGCAAACGCAGGCGCTTCTGCACGCCCACCCACGGGTTGGCCTACCGCGGGCGGCACACCCAGGGGGAAAACCAGGCCCTTCTGCACGCCCACCATCGGGTGGGCCGCCGTGGCGGCACACCCGAGGCAAACGCAGGCCCTTCTGCACGCCTCAAACCACGGGTGGGCCTACCGCTGGCGGCACACCCAGGGGGAAAAGCAGGCCCTTCTGCACGCATTTCACCCACGGGTGGGCCGCCGTGGCGTCACACCCAGAGGCACACGCAGAAACAGTTCTGCACGCCCACCCACGGGTGGGCCGCCGTGGCTGCACACCCAGAGGCACACGCGTAAACAGTTCTGCACGCCCACCCACGGGTAAGCTGTCGTTGCGTCAACCCAGAAGAAACTGCAGGCCCTTCTGCACGCCCACCCACGGGTGGGCTGGCCGTATGGCAAACCCAGGAGGTAATCGCGAGGCCCTTCTGCACTCCCCACCCAGGGGTGGGCCGGCCGTGGCGGCACACTCAGAGGCAAACGCGAAACCGCTCTTCACGCCACCCAGGGGTGGGCCGCCGCGGGCGCACACTCAGAGGCAAACGCAAACACTTCTGCACGCCCACCCACGGGTGGGCCGGCCGCATGCAAACCCGAGGCAAACGCAGGCGCTTCTGCGCCCCACACACGGTTGGCCTACCGTGGCGGCACACCCAGGGGAAAACCAGGCCCTTCTGCACGCTCACCCACGGAGGGCCGGCCGCGCGCCACACCCAGAGGCACACGCAGAACAGTTCTGCACGCTTCACTCCACGGGTGGGCCGGCCGGCGTGCACACCCAGAGGCACACGCAAACAGTTCTGCACGCCCACCCACGGGTAAGCTGGTCGCTAAGGCCAACCCAGAAGAAACTGCAGGCTCTTTTCTGCACGCCTACACCCACGGTGGGCTGGCCGTGCCGGCACACCCAGAGGTAACCACAGGCCCTTCTGCACTCCCCACCCACGGGTAGGCCGCCGTGGCTGCGCACCCAGAGGCAAACGGAGGCCCTTCTGCACACCCACCAACGGGTGGCCGGCCGTGGGCGGCACACCCAGAGTCAACCGCGATGCCCTTCTGCACGCCCCAACCACGGGTGGGTCCGCTCGTGGCGGCACAACCAGGAGCAACCGCGAGGCACTTCTGCAGCTTCACCCACGGGTAGGCCGTCCGTGGGCGGCACACCCAGAGGCACACGCAACAGTTTCTGCACGCCCACCCACGGGTGGGCTGGCCGCGGGCGGCACACCCAGAGGCAACCGCAGGCCCTTCTCCACACCCACTCACGGTGTACGCCGGGCCGCGTGGCGGCACACCCAGAGGCACACGCAAACAGTTTCTGCACGCCCCACCCACGAGTGGGTGGGGTCGCTGGCGTACCAGAGCCACACGCGAAACAGTTGTGCACGCTTCCTCCCATGGGTGGGCCGGCCGTGGGCGGCACACCCAGAGGCACACGCAGGCCCTCTTCTGCAGCCCACCCACGGGTGGGCCGGCCGTATGCACACCCAGTGGCACACGCAAACAGTTCTGCACGCCTACCCACGGGTGGGTTGGTCGTTTCTTCAACCCAGAGGAAACCGCGAGGCTCCTTCTGCACGCCTACCCACGGGTAGGCCGGCCGTGGCGGCACACTCAGAGGCAACCGCGAGGCCCTTCTGCACGCCTCAACCACGGGTGGGCCGCCATGGCGCCACACTCAGAGGCAAACGCGAAACCCTTCTGCACGCCCTCACCCACGGGTGGGTCGGCCGTGGCGGCTTACCCAGAGGCAACCGCAGGCCCTTCTGCACGCTTCACACACGGGTGGGCCTACCGTGGCGGCACACCCAGGGGAAAACCGGCCCTTCTGCACGCCTTCACCCATCGGGTGGGTCGTCATGCGTCACACCCAGAGGCACACGCAAACAGTTCTGCACGCCCACCCATGGGTGGGCCGGCCGTAGCGGCACACCCAGAGGCACACGCAACAGTTCTGCACGCCCACACACGGGTAAGCTGGTCGCTGCATCAACCCAGAAGAAATTGCAGGCCCTTCTGCACGCTCACCCACGGGTGGGCTGGCCGCGGCAGCACACCCAGAGGTAATCGCGAGGCCCTTCTGCACTCCCACCCATCGGTAGGCCGGCCGTGGGCTGCACACCCAGAGGCAAACGCAGGGGTTTTCTGCACGCTTCACCCACGGTGGGCCGGCCGCAAGGCACACCTAGAGGCAAACCGCATGCTCTTTCACGCCCTCACCCACGGGTGGGCCGGCCGGCAGCACAATCAGAGGCACACGCAAACAGTTCGCGACGCTCACCCACGTGGTGGGCCGGACGCGGGCGGCACACCCAGAGCCACACGCAACAGTTCTGCACGCCCACTCCACGAAAGTGGGCCGCCTAGCGCTATGCACGCCCAGAAGAAACTGCAGGCTCTTCTGCACGCCCACCCACGGGTGGGCTGGCCGCGGGCGCACACCCAGAGGTAACCGCAGGCCCTTCTGCACTCCCCACCCACGCAGTAGGCCGGGCCGCGGGCTGCACACCCAGGGCAAACGCAGGCCCTTCTGCACATCTCACCAGGGTGGGCCGGCCGTAGGGCGCACACCCAGAGGCAACCGCAGGCCCTTCTGCACGCCTTCAACCACGTGGTAGGTCGGCCGTGGGCGGCACACCCAGAGGCACACGCGAACAGTTCTGCACGCTCACCCACGGGTGGTTTCGGCCGTGGGCGGGCACACCCACAGGCAAACCGCAGGCCCTTCTGCACGCTTCACTCAAGGGTGGGCCGCCGTGGCGCACACCCAGAGGCACACGCTAACAGTTCTGCACGCCTACCCACGAGTGGGTCGGCCGAAGCGCACGTTTCCAGAGCCACACGCCAAACAGTTGTGCATCGCCACCCATCGGGTGGGTCGGGCCGCGGGCGCACACCCAGAGGCACACGCAGGCTCTTCTGCACGCTTCACCCATCGGTGGGCCGGCCGCGGGCGGCACACCCAGAGGCACACGCAACAGTACTGCACGCCCCACCCACGGGTGGGTTGGTCGTTGCGCCAACCCAGAGGAAACCGCTAGAGTCTCTTCTGCACGCCTACACCCACGTGGTAGGCCGCCGCAGGGCGCACACTCCAGAGGCAAACGCGAAACTCTTCTGCACGCCTCACCCACGGGTGGGCCGCCATGGCGCCACACTCAGAGGCAAACGCAAACACTTCTGCACGCCTTCACCCACGGGTGGGTCGGGCCGTGGGCGGCAAACCCGAGGCAAACGCAGGCGCTTCTGCACGCTTCACACACGGGTTGGCCTACCGTATGCGCACACCCAGGGGGGAAAAACCAGGCTCTTCTGCACTTCACCCACGGGAGGGCCGCCGCTGCCGCCACACCCAGAGGCACACGCAAACAGTTCTGCACGCTCACTCCACGGTGGGCCGGCCGCATGCGCACACCCAGAGGCACACGCGAACAGTTCTGCACGCCCACCCACCGGGTGGGCCGGACGCGGGCGCACACCCAGAGGCACACGCTAACAGTTCTGCACGCCCACCCACGAGTAAGCTGGTCGCTAAGGCCATCCCAGAAGAAACCGCAGGTTCTTCTGGTCGCCCCACCCATCGGTGGGCTGGCCGTGGCGGCACACCCAGAGGCAACCGCAGGCCCTTCTGCACTCCCCCATCCATCGGTAGGCCGGCCGTGGCTGCACACCCAGAGGCAAACGCAGGGCCTTCTGCACACCCACCAACGGGTGGGTCGGCCGTGGGCGTGCACACCCAGGAGCAACCGCGAGGTCCCCACTGCACGCTTCCACCCACGGGTGGGTCGGCCGGGCGCACACCCAGAGGCAAACCGCAGGCCCTTCTGCACGCTTCACCCAGGGGTGGTCGCCGTGGCGGCACACCCAGAGGCACACGCAAACAATTCTGCACGCCCACCTACGGGTGGTCGTCGTGGCGGCACACCCAGAGGCAACCGCAGGCCCTTCTGCACGCCCACTCCAGGGGTGGTCACGGGCGGCACACCCAGAGGCACACGCAAACAGTTCTGCACCTACTTCAGGCCACGTGGTGGGCGGCCTTGGCGCACACCCAGAGGCACACGCGAACAGTTCTGCACGCCCCACCCACGGGTAAGTTGGTCGTTGCATCAACGCAGAAGAAACTGCAGGCTCTTTCTGCACGCCTCCACCCACGGGTGGCTGGCCGCGGGCGGCACACCCAGAGGTAACCGCGAGGCCCTTCTGCACGCCGAATCACGGGAGGCCGGCCGCGGGCTGCACACCCAGAGGCACACGCAAACAGTTCTGCACGCCTCACTCCACGAGTGGGCTGGTCGCTGCGCCAACCCAGAACCAAGCGCAGGTTCTTCTGCACGCCTCACTCCACGGGTGGGCCGTGTCAGAGCGCACAGCCAAGGGCACAGGCAAATAGTTCTCCACGCCTCTCCCACGGGGGAGCCGGGCCGCTATGCGAAACCCAGAGGCAACCGCGAGACCCTTCTGCACGCCCCACCCACGGGTTGGCCGGCCGCGGGCGCACACCCAAGGGCAAACGCGAGGCTCTTCTCCACGCCTTCACCCACGGGTGGGCCGGCCGCGGGCGCACACCCAGAGGCACACGCAAACAGTTCTGCACGCCCACCCACGGGTAAGCTGGTCGCTAAGGCCAACCCAGAAGAAACTGCAGGCTCTTTCTGCACGCCCCACCCACGGGTGGGCTGGCCGAGGTGGCACACCCAGAGGTAACCGCGAGGCCCTTCTGCACGCCTCTAACCACGGTAGGCCGGGCCGTGGCTGCACACCCAGAGGTAAACGCAGGGCCTTCTGCACACCCACCAACGGGTGGGCTCTGCCGTACGCACACGAGAGGCAAACGCAGGTTTTTTCTGTACTACCCACGGGTGGGCCGCCGTGGCGCACAACCAGGGGCAACCGCGAGGTCTTTCTGCACGCCCCACCCAGGGGTGGGCCGCCGCGGGCGCACACTCAGAGGCACACGCAAACAATTCTGCACGCCCACCCACGGTTGGTCGGCCTTAGCGCACACCCAGAGGCAACTGCAGGGCCTTCTGCAGGTCCACCCATTGGTGGGGTCGGGCCGCGGGCGTGCACACCCAGAGGCACACGCAAACAGTTCTGCACACCCAGCCACGGGTGGGCCGGCCTTGGAGGCACACCCAGAGGCACACGCAAACAGTTCTGCACGCCCACCCACAGGTAAGCTGGTCGCTAAGGCCAACCCAGAAGAAACTGCAGGCTCTTCTGCACGCCCACCCACGGGTGGGCTGGCCGTGGCGGCACACCCAGAGGTAACCGCAGGCCCTTCTGCACGCCCCAACCACGGGTAGGCCGGCCGTGGGCTGCACACCCAGAGGCACACGCAAACAGTTCTGCACGCCTACCCACGGGTGGGCTGGTCGCTAAGGCCAACTCCAGAAGCAAGCGCAGGCGCTTCTGCACGCTTCACCCACAGGTGGGCCGCCGCGGGCGCTCACCCAGGAGCAACCGCGAGGTTCTTTCTGCACGCCTCCACTCCACGGGTGGGCCGCCGTGAGCGCACAGCCAAGGGCACAGGCAATAGTTCTCCACGCCTCTCCCACGGGGGGAGCCGGCCGCTATGCGAAACCCAGAGGCAACCGCAGACCTCTTCTGCACGCCCCACCCACGGGTTGGCCGGCCGCGGGCGCACACCCAGGGGCAAACGAGGTTCTTTCCACGCCTTCACCCACGGGTGGGCCGGGCCGTGGCTGCACACCCAGGGGCAACCGCAGGCTCTTCTGCACGCCCACCCACAGGTGAGCCGGCTGCGGCGGGCGCACGATAGCCACATGCAAACAGTTCTGCACGCCAGCACCCACGGGTAGGCCGCCATGGCTGCACACCCAGAGGCAAACGCAAACAATTCTTCACGCCCACCCACGGGTGGGTTGGTCGTTGGCGTAAACCCTGAGGAAAACGGAGTTCTTTTCTGCACGCCTTCACCCACGGGTGGGCCGGGCTGTGGCGGCACACTCAGAGGCTAACGAAACCCTTCTGCACGCCCACTCCACGGGTGGGCCGGCCGGGCGCACACTCAGAGGCAAACGCGAAACCCTTCTGCATCGCCTCACCTAGGGGTGGGCCGGCCGTATGCGCACACCCAGAGGCAAACACAGGCTCTTCTGCACGCCCCCCCACCCACGGGTAAGCTGCTCGCTATGTGGCCAACCCAGAAGAAACTGCAGGCCCTTCTGCACGCTCACCCACGGGTGGGCTGGCCGCGGGCGGCACACTAATAGGTAATCGCGAGGCCCTTCTGCACTCCCACCCATCGGTAGGCCGGGCCGCGTTCAGCACACTCCAGAGGCGAAACCGCAGGGCCTTCTGAACATCCACCCACGGGTGGTCCGCCGCGGGCGGCACACCCAGGGGAAAATGCAGGCCCTACTGCACGCCCACACACGGGTGGGCCTACCGCATGCGCGCACACCCAGGGGCAATCTCAGGCCCTTCTGCACGCCTCACCCACGGGTGGGCCGGCCGCGGGCGCACACCCAGAGGCACACCCAAACAGTTCTGCACGCCTACTCCATCGGTGGGCCGCCGTGGCGGCACACCCAGAGGCACACGCTTAACAGTTCTGCACGCCCCACCCACAGGTAAGCTGGTCGCCAAGGCCATCCCTGAAGAAAATGCAGGCTCTTCTGCACGCCCCACCCACGGGTGGGCTGGCCGTGGGCGGCACACCCAGATGTACACGCAGGCCCTTCTGCACTCCCACCCACGGGTAGGCCGGCCGTGGCTGCACACGCAGAGGCAACCGCAGGGCCTTCTGCACGCCCACCCAGGGGTGGGCCGGCCGTGGCGGCACACCCAGGAGCAACCGCGAGACCCACTGCACGCCCACCCACGGGTGGGCCGGCCGTGGGCGCACACCCAGAGGCACAATACAAACAGTTCTGCACGCCTCACCCACGGGTGGGCCGGCCGCATGCACACCTAAAGGCACACGCGAACAGTTCTGCACGCCCACCCACGGGTAAGCTGGTCGCTAAGGCCAACCCAGAAGAAACTGCAGGCTCTTCTGCACGCCCCCACCCACGGGTGGGCTGGCCGTGGCGGCACACCCAGAGGTAACCGCGAGGCCCTTCTGCAAGCCGAACCACGGGAGGCCGGGCCGTGGCTGCACACCCAGAGGCAACCGCAGGGCTCTTCTGCACACCCACCAACGGGTGGGTCGGGCCGTGGGCGGCACACCCAGAGGCAACCGCGAGGCCCTTCTTCACGCCACCCACAGGTGGGTCGGCCGTATGCACACCCAGAGGCAACCGCAAGCCCTTCTGCACGCTTCACACACGGGTGGGCCGGCCGTATGCACACCCAAAGGCACACGCAAACAGTTCTGCACGCCCACCTACAGGTGGGTTGGTCTTTGCGCCAACACTGAGGAAACCGCAGAGGCTCTATCTACACGCCTCACCCACGGGTGGGCCGGCTGTGGCGGCACACTCCAGAGTCAAACGCGAAACCCTTCTGCACACCCACCCATCGGGTGGGCCGGCCGCGGGCGGCACACCCAGAGGCAAACGCAAACCCTTCTGCACGCCCACCCACGGGTGGGTCGGCCGTGGCGGCACACCCAGAGGCAACCGCAGGCCCTTCTGCACGCCCAAGCACGTGGTGGGCCTACCGTATGCGCAAAACCCAGGGCTTAAAAGCAGGCCCCTTCTGCACGCTCACCCACGGGTTGGCCGGCCGTGGGCGGCACACCCAAAGGCACACGCAAACAGTTCTGCACGCCTCACCCACGGGTAAACTGGTCGCTGCGTAAACCCAGAAGAAACCGCGAGGCTCTTCTGCACTTCACCCACGGGTGGGCTGGCCGCAGCGCACACCCAGAGGTAACCGCAGGCCCTTCTGCACGCCCACCCACGGGTGGGCCGGCCGTGGCTGCACACCCAGAGGCAACCGCAGGGCCTTCTGCACACCCACCAACGGGTGGGCCGGCCGTGGCGGCACAACCAGGGGCAACCGCAGGCCCTTCTGCACGCCCACCCACGGGTGGGCCCGCCGTGGCGGCACAACCAGGGGCAAACGCAGGCCCTTCTTCACGCCCACCCAAGGGTGGGCCGGCCGTGGCGGCACACCCAGAGGCACACCCAAACAGTTCTGCACGCCCACACACGGTTGGCCGGCCGTAGCGACACACAGAGAGGCAACCACAGGGCCTTCTGCACGCCCACCCACAGGTGGGCCGACGGTGGCGGCACAACCAGATGCAACTGCACGCCCTTCTGCACGCCCACCCACGGGTGGGCCGGGCGTGGCGGCACAACCAGATGCAACTGCACGCCCTTCTGCACCCTCACCCACGGGTGAGCCGGCCGTGGCCGCAAACCTAGCGCCACATGCAAACAGTTCTGCACGCCCACCCACGGGTAGGCGGCCCATAGCTGCACACCCAGAGGCAACCGCAGGGCCTTCTGCACGCCCACCCACTGGTGGGCCGGCCGCGGCGGCACACTCAGAGGCAACCGCAGATTATTCTTCACGCCCTCCCACGGGGGAGCCGGCCGTTGCGTAAACCCAGAGGCAACCGCAGACCCTTCTGCACTCCCACCCACGGGTAGGCCGGCCGTGGCTGCACACCCAGAGGCAACCGCAGGGCCTTCTGCACGCCCACCCACGGGTGGGCCGGCCGTGGCTGCACACCCAGGGGCAACCGAGGCCCTTCTGCCCGCCCACCCACAGGTGAGCCGGCTGTGGCGGCACACCCATAGCCACATGCAAACAGTTCTGCATCGCCAGCACTCCACGGGTAGGCCGGCCATGGCTGCACACCCAGAGGCAACCGCGAGGGCTCTTCTGCTCGCCCACCCACTGGTGGGTCGGCCGTGGGCGTGCACACCCAGAGGCAACCGCGAAGCCCTTTGCACGCCACCCACAGGTGGGTCGGTCGTGGCGGCACACCCAGAGGCAACCGCAGGCCCTTCTGTACGCCCCACCCACGGGTGGGCCGGCCGTGGCGGCACACCCAAAGGCACACGCAAAACAGTTCTGCACGCCCAGCCACGGGTGGGTTGGTCGTTAAGGCCAACCCTGAGGAAACCGCGCAGGCTCTTCTGCACGCCCCCCACCCATCGCAGGGGCCGCCTGTATGCACACCCAGAGGCAACCGCGAGGGTTTTCTGCACACCCACCCACGGGTGGGCCGGCCGGGCGTGCACACTCAGATGCAAACGCAAACCCTTCTGCACGCCCACTCCACGGGTGGGCCGGCCGTGGGCGGCACACCCAGAGGCAAACGCAGGCTCCTTCTGCACGCCCCACGCACGGGTGGGCCTACCGTGGTGGCAAAACCCAGGGGGAAAAGCAGGCCCTTCTGCACGACCACCCACGGGTTGGCCGGCCGTGGGCGGCACACCTAAAGGCACACGCGAAACAGCTCTGCACGCCCACCCACGGGTAAAATGGTCGCTAAGGCCAACCCAGAAGAAACTGCAGGCTCTTTTCTGCACGCCCTCACCCACGGGTGGGCTGGCCGTGGCGGCACACCCAGAGGTAACCGCAGGCCTCTTCTGCACTCCCACCCACGGGTAGGCCGGCCGTGGCTGCACACCCAGAGGCAACCGCAGGGCCTTCTGCACACCCACCAACGGGTGGGCCGCCGTGGGCGGCAAAACCAGGGCAACCGCGAGGTTTCTTCTGCACGCCCACCCACGGTGGGCCCGCCCGTGGCGGCACAACCAGGGGCAAACGCAGGCCCTTCTGCACGCCTTCACCCATCGGTGGGCCGGCCGTGGGCGGCACACCCAGAGGCACACCCAAACAGATCTGCACGCCCACATGGTTGGTCGGGCCGAAGTGGCACACTCAGAGGCAACAATAGGGTTTTCTGCACGCCCACCCACAGGTGGGTCGACCGTGGCGGCACACCAAGGGGCAACCGCAGGCTCTTCTGCACGCCCACCCATCGGTGGGTCGGGCCGCAGCGCACACCCAGAGGCAACCGCGAGGCCCTTCGGCACGCCCACCCTTGGGTGGGCCGGCCGTATGCGGCACACCCAGAGGCACACGCAAACAGTTCTGCACGCCCACTCCACGGGTGGGTTGGTCGCTAAGGCCAACCCAGAAAAAAACCGCGAGGTTCTTCTGCACGCCCACCAGCAGGTGGGCCGGTCGTGTCGGCAGACCCAGAGCCACACGCAAACAGTTTGCAAGCCCACTCACTGGTGGGCCGGCCGTTGTGTCACACCCAGAGCCACACGCAAACAGTTGTGCACGCCCACCCACGGGTGGGCCGGCCGAGGCGGCACACCCAGAGGCAACCGCAGGCCCTTCTGCACGCCCACCCACGGGTGGGCCGGCCGTGGCGGCACACCTAGAGGCACACGCAAACTCTTCTGCACGCCCCACCTACTGGGGTTAGTCGCTATGCCAACCCAGAGGCAACCGCGAAACTCGCCTGCACGCTTCACTCCACGGGTGGGCC
This sequence comes from Luscinia megarhynchos, assembly GCA_034336665.1. Classification (NCBI taxonomy): domain Eukaryota; kingdom Metazoa; phylum Chordata; class Aves; order Passeriformes; family Muscicapidae; genus Luscinia; species Luscinia megarhynchos. The sequence goes on along the minus strand of JAPFBE010000132.1, from coordinate 20,327 downwards.
GGCCGTGGCGGCACACTCAGAGGAAAACGCAAACCATTCTTGCACGCCCACCCACGGGTGGGCCGGCCGTGGCGGCACACCCAGGGGGAAAATCAGGCCCTTCTGCACGCCCACCCCGGGGTGGGCTGGCCGTGGCGGCACACCCAGCGGCACACGCAAACAGTTCTGCAACCCCACACACGGGTGGGCCTACCTTGGCGGCACAACCAGGGGGAAAAGCAGGCCTTTCTGCACGACCACCCACGGGTGGGCCGGCCGTGTCGGCACACACAGAGGCACACGCAAACAGTTCTGCACGCCCACCCACGGGTCTGCCGGGCCGTGGGCGGCACACCCAGAGGCACACGCAAACAGTTCTGCACGCCCACCCACGGGTAAGCTGGTCGCTAGGCCAACGCAGAAGAAACTGCAGGCTTTTTTCTGCACGCCTACCCACGGGTGGGCTGGCCGTGGCGGCACACCCAGAGGTAATCGCAGGCCCTTCTACACTCCCACCACGGGTAGGCCGGCCGTGGCTGCACACCCAGAGGCAACCGCAGGGTATTCTGCACACCCAACAACGGGTGGACCGGCCGTATGCACACCCAGGGGAAAATGCAGGCCCTACTGCACTCTGCCACCAACGGGTGGCCCGCCGTGGCTGCACAACCAGGAGCAACCGCGAGGCATCTTCTGCACGCCCACCCACGGGTAGGTCGGCCGCATGCACACGCAGAGGCACACGCAAACAGTTCTGCACCACCTACGGGAGGGCTGGTCGCTGCGTCAACCCAGAGGAAACCGCGAGGCTATTCTTCCCGCCCACCCACAGGTGGGCCGGCCGTGGCGGCATACCCAGGGGCAAACGCGAGGCCGTTTCTGCACGCCCACCCATCGGTAGGCCGGCCGTGGCGGCACACCCAGAGGCAACCTCAGGCCTCTTCTGCACGCCCCACACACAGGTGGGTCGGCCGTAGCAACACAGCCAGAGGCAACCGCGAGGCCCTTCTGCACGCCCACCCACTGATGAGCCGGCCGCGGGCTATTAACACCCAGAGGAAACCGCGAGGCTCTTCTGCACGCCTCACCCACGGGTGGGCCTACCGTGGCGGCACACCCAGAGGCACACGGAAATAGTTCGCACGCCCCACCCATCGGGTAGGCCGGCGGTTGCTGCACACCCAGAGGCAACCGCGAGGGCTCTTCTGCACACTCCACCCACTGGTGGGTCGGCCGTGGCGGCACACCCAGAGGCAACCGCAGGCCCTTATTCACGCCCTCACCCACGTGGTGGGCCGGCCGTGGCGGCACACCCAGAGCCACACGCAAACAGTTCTGCACGCCCCACCCACGAAAGTGGGCCGCCTGCACGCCTCCAGAGCCACACGCGAAACAGTTGTGCACGCTCACCCACGGGTGGGCCGGCCGCGGGCGCACACCCAGAGGCACACGCAAACAGTTCTGCACGCCCACCTACGGGTGGGTTGGTCGTGAAGGCCAACCCAGAGGAAACCGCAGGGCCCTTCTGCACGCCCCCCCCCACGGGTAGGCCGGCCGCGGGCGGCACACTCAGAGGCAAACGCGAAACCCTTCTGCACGCTTCAACCACGGGTGGGCCGACCGCGGGCGGCACACCCAGGGGAAAGCAGGCTCTTCCGCGACGCCCACCCACGGGTGGGCCGGCCGCCAGCGCCACACACAGAGGCACACGGAAACAGTTCTGCACGCCCACCCACGGATGGGAATGGCCGCGGCCGCACAATACCAGAAGCACACACAAACAGTTCTGCACGCCCACCCACGGGTGGGCCGGCCGTGGCGGCACACCCAGAGGCACACGCGAAACAGTTCTGCACGCCCACCCACGGGTAAGCTGGTCGCTAAGGCCAACCCAGAAGAAACTGCAGGCTCTTCTGCAAGCCCACTCCACGGGTGGGCTGGCCGTGGGCGGCACACTCCAGAGGTAACCGCGAGGCCCTTCTGCACGCCTAACCACGGGTAGGCCGACCGTGGGCGGCACACCCAGAGGCAAACGCAGGGCCTTCTGCACACCCACCAACGGGTGGGCCGGCCGTGGCGCGGCACACCCAGAGGCAAACGCAGGCCTTTTCTGCACGCCCCACCCACGGGTGGGCCCACGTGGCGGCACAACCAGGGGAAACCGCAGGCCCTTCTGCACGCCTCCACCCAGGGGTGGGCCGGCCGTGGCGGCACACCCAGCGGCACACGCAAACAGTTCTGCACGCCTACCCACGGTTGTCGGCCGTAGCGCACACCCAGAGGCAACCGCAGGGCCTTCTGCACGCCCAGCCACCGGGTGAATACGGCCGTGCGGCACACCCAATGGCAAACGCAAACAGTTCTGCACGCCCCACACACGGGAAAGCTGGTCGTTGCGTCAACCCAGAAGGAATTGCAGGCCTTTTCTGCACGCCCTCACGGGTGGGCTGGCCGCGGGCGAACACCCAGAGGCAACCGCGAGGCCCTTCTGCACGCCTACACACGGGTGGGCCTACCGTGGCGGTACAGCCCGGGGCAATCTCAGGCCCTTCTGCACGCCCACCCACGGGTGGGCCGGCCGTGGCGGCACACCCAGAGGCACACCCAAACAGTTCTGCACGCCCACCCACGGGTGGGCCTGCCGTGGCGGCACACCCAGAGGCAAACGCAGGGCCTTCTGCACACCCACTAACGGGTGGGCCGGCCTTGGCGTACACTCAGAGGCAAACGCAGGGCCTTTTCTGCACGCCCACCCACGGGTGGGCCCGGGCCGGCATGCACTACCAGGGGCAACCGCGAGGCCCTTCTGCACGCTTCACCCAGGGGTGGGCCGCCGTGGCGGCACACCCAGAGGCACACGCAAAGAGTTCTACACGCCCACCTACGGGTGGGCTGGTCGCTAAGGCCAACCCAGAAGCAAGCGCGAGGCCCTTCTGCACTTCCCACCCACAGGTGGGCCGGCCGCGGCGCTCACCCAGGGGCAACCGCGAGGCCCTTCTGCACGCTTCACCGACGGGTGGGCCGCCGAACGGCACACCCAGGGGCAAAGACAAATAGTTCTCCACGCCCACCCACGGGTGAGCCGGCCGCTATGCGTAAACCCAGAGGCAACGCAGAGACCCTTCTGGACGCTTACCCATCGGGTTGGTCGGGCCGGCGGGCGGCACACCCAGGGTCAAACGCAGGCTCCTCTCCACGCCCACCCACGGGTGGGCCGGCCGGCTGCACACCCAGGGGCAACGGCAGGCCTCTTCTGCACGCCCACCCACAGGTGAGCCGGCTGTGGCGTGCACACCCATAGCCACATGCAACAGTTCTGCACGCCAAGCACCCACTGGTAAACCGGGCAATGGCTGCACACCCAGAGGCAACCGCAGGGCCTTCTGCACGCCTCCACCCATCGTGTGGGCCGGCCGCGGGCGCACACACCCAGAGGCAACCGCAGGCCTCTTCTGCACGCCACCCACGGGTGTACGGCCGCGTGGCGCACACCAGAGCCACACGCAAACAGTTCTGCACGCCCCACCCACGGGTGGGCCGCCGGTCGCGCACACCCAAAGGGACACGCGAAACAGTTCTGCACGCCCACCTACGGGTGGGTTGGTCGCTGCCAACCCTGAGGAAACCGCAGGGCCCTTCTGCACGCCTCACCCACGGGAGGGCCGGCTGTGGCGGCACTCTCAGAGGCAAACGCGAAACCCTTTCTGCACGCCCCACCCACGGGTGGGCCGGCCCGTATGCATACTCAGAGGCAAACGCAGAACCCTTCTGCACGCCCACCCACGGGTGGGCCGGCCGTGGGTGGCACACCCAGAGGCAAACGCAGGCCCTTCTGCACTCCCCACCCACGGGTAAGCTGGCCGCTAAGGCCAACTCCAGAAGAAACTGCAGGCCCTTCTGCACGTTCACCCACAGGTGGGCTGGCCGTGGGCGCACACCCAGAGGTAATCGCGAGGCCCTTCTGCACTCCTCCCACGGGTAGGCCGGCCGCGGGCTGCACACCCAGAGGCAACCGCAGGGCCTTCTGCACACTCCACCCACGGGTGGGCCGGCCGCGGCGGCACACCCAGGGGAAAATGCAGGCCTTTCTGCACGACCACCCACGGGTGGGCCGCCGAGGCGGGCACACCCAGAGGCACACGCGAAACAGTTCTGCACGCCCACCCACGGGTCTGCCGACATCGCATGCACACCCAGAGGCACACGCGCAAACAGTTCTGCACGCCCCACCCACGGGTAAGCTGGTCGCTAAGGGCCAACCCAGAAGAAACTGCAGGCCCTTCTGCACGCCCACTCCACGGGTGGGTTGGCCGTGGCGCACACCCAGAGGTAATCGCGAGACCCTTCTACACTCCCCACCCACGGGTAGGCCGGGCCGCGGCTGCACACCCAGAGGGAACCGCGAGGGTATTCTGCACACTCCACTCCATCGGTGGGCCGCCCTGGCGGCACACTCCAGGGGAAAAATGCAGGCCCCTACTGCACGCCTCACCAACGGGTGGGCCGGCCGTGGGCTGCACAACCAGGAGCAACCGCGAGGCACTTCTGCACGCCCCACCCATCGGTTGGCCGGCCGTGGCGGCACACCCAGAGCCACACGCGAACAGTTCTGCACGCCCCACACACGGGTGGGCCTACCTTGGCGGCACAACCAGGGGGAAAAGCAGGCCTTTCTGCATCGACCACCCACGGGTGGGCCGGCCGAGGCGGCACACCCAGAGGCACACGCGAAACAGTTCTGCACGCCTCACCCACGGGTCTGCCGGCCGTGGGCGGCACACCAAGAGGCACACGCGAAACAGTTCTGCACGCCCCACCCACGGGTAAGCTGGTCGCTAGCGTCAACCCAGAAGAAACTGCAGGCTCCTTCTGCACGCCCACTCCACGGGTGGGCTGGCCTTTGGCGGCACACCCAGAGGTAATCGCAGGCCCTTCTACACTCCCACCCACGGGTAGGCCGGCCGTGGCTGCACACCCAGAGGGAACCGCAGGGTATTCTGCACACCCACCCACGGGTGGGCCGCCGCGGGCGGCACACCCAGGGGAAAAATGCAGGCCCTACTGCACGCCCACCAACGGGTGGGCCGCGTGGCTGCACAACCACGCAGCAACCGCAGGCACTTCTGCACGCCCACCCATCGGTAGGGCCGCCTTGGCGCACACCGCAGAGGCACACGCGAAACAGTTCTGCACGCCCCATCCACGGGTGGGCCGGGCCGTAGCGGCACACCCAGAGGCAACCCGCAGGCTCTTCTGCACGCCTCACCCACGGGTGGGCCGGCCTGGCGGCACACCCAGAGGCACACGCAAACAGTTCTGCACGGCCACCCACGGGTGGGCCGACCGTGGCGGCACACCCAGAGGCAAAGGCAAACAGTTCTGCACGCCCACCTATGGGAGAGCTGCTCGTTGCGTCAACCCAGAGGAAAACGCAGGCCCTTGTGCCTGCCCACCACAGGTGGGCCGGCCGTGGCGGCTCACCCAGGGGCAACCGCAGGCCCTTCTGCACGCCAACTCCACGGGTGGGCCGGCCGCGTGGCGGCACACCCAGAGGCAACCTCAGGCCCTTCTGCACGCCCCCACGCAGGTGGGCCGGCCAGAGAAACACAGCCAGAGGCAAACGCGGAGCCCTTCTGCACCCCACCCACTGATGAGCCGGCCGTAGCGACACACCCAGAGGAAATCACAGCTCTTCTGCACGCCTCACCCACGGGTGGGCCGGCCGTGGCGGCACACCCAGAGGCACCGCATAAATAGTTCTGCATCGGCCACCCACGGGTGGGCCGGCCGTGGCGGCACGCAATGGCAAACGCAAACAATTCTGCAGCCCACCTCACGGGTGGGTTGGTCGTTCACAACCCAGAGGAAACCGCAGGCCTTCTGCACGCCCTCCCACGGGTAGGCCGGCCGTGGCGGCACACTCAGAGGAAAACGCAAACCCTTCTGCACGCTCCACCCACGGGTGTCGACGTCAGCGACACTCAGAGGCAAGCGCAAACCCTCTGCACGCCCACACCGCACGGGTGGGCTGGCCGTGTGGCACACCCAGAGGAAACCATGAGCCCTTCTGCACGCCCACTCACGGGTGGGCCGGCCGTGACGGCACACCCACAGCCATACGCTAAACAGTTCTGCACGCCCCACCTTAATGCAGAGTGGGCCGGCCGCTAGCGGCACGCGCCCAGAGCCACACGCAAACAGTTGTGCACGCCACCCACGGGTGGGCCGGCCGTCGGGCGGCACACAGAGGCACACGAAACAGTTCTGCACGCCCACCCTCACGGGTGGGTTGGTCGAATGCGTCAATCCAGAGGAAACCGCGAGGCTCCTTCTGCACGCCCACCCACGGTAGGCCGGCCGTGGCGTGCACACTCAGAGGCAAACGCAAACCCTTCTGCACGCCCAACCACGGGTGGGTCGACCGTGGCCGGCACACCAAACGGCAAACGCGAGGCCCTTCTGCACGCTTCACCCACGGGTGGGCCGGCCGTGGCGGCACACCAGGAGTAACCGCGAGGCCCCACTGCACGACCACCCACGGGTGGGCCGGCCGTGGCGGCACACCCAGAGGCACACGCAAACAGTTCTGCACGCCCACCCACGGGTAAGCTGGTCGTTGCGTCAACCCAGAAGAAACTGCAGGCCCTTCTGCACGTTCACCCACGGGTGGGCTGGCCGTGGCGGCACACCCAGAGGTAATCGCAGGCTCTTCTGCACGCCACCCACGGGTGGGCCGGCCGTGGCGGCACACCCAGAGGCAACCGCAGGCCCTTCTGCACGCCACCCACAGGTAAGCTGGTCGTTGCGTCAACCCAGAAGAAACTGCAGGCCCTTCTGCACGCTTCACCCACGGGTGGGCTGGCCGTGGCGGCACACCCAGAGGCAACCGCGGCCCTTGTGCACTTCACCCCCGGGTGGAGCCGACCGTGCGCTGCACCCAGAGGCACTGCGCAAACAGTTCTGCAGCCCACCTACAGGTGGGTTGGTCGCTAGTCAACCCTGAGGAAACCGCAGGCCTTCTGCACGCCCCACCCACGGGAGGGCCGGCTGTGGCGGCACACTCAGAGGCAAAGCGCAAACCCTTCTGCACGCCCACCCACGGGTGGGCCGGCCGTGGCGGCACACTCAGAGGCAAACGCAAACCCTTCTGCACGCCCACCCACGGGTGGGCCGGCCGTGGCGGCACACCCAGAGACAAACGCAGGCCCTTCTGCACGCCCACCCACGGGTAAGCTGGTCGTTGCGTCAACCCAGAAGAAACTGCAGGCCCTTCTGCACGTTCACCCACGGGTGGGCCAACCGTGGCGGCACACCCAGGGGAAAATGCAGGCCCTACTGCACGCCCACCCACGGGTGGGCCGGCCGTGGCGGCACACCCAGAGGCACACGCAAAGAGTTCTGCTCGCTCACCCACGGGTGGGCCGGCCGTGGCGGCACACACAATGGCAAACGCAAACAGTTCTGCACGCCCACCCACCGGAAAGCTGGTCGTTGCCTCAACTCAGAAGAAACTGCAGGCCCTTCGGCACGCCCACCCACGGGTGGGCTGGCCGTGGCGGCACACCCAGAGGCAACCGCAGGCCCTTCTGCATGCACACCCACGGGTAGACCGGCCGTGGCTGCACACACAGAGGCAACCGCAGGGCCTTCTGCACACCCAGCCACTGGTGGGCCGGCCGTGGCGGCACACTCAGAGGCAAAAGCAAACCCTTCTTCACGCCCACCCACGAATGGGCCGGCCGTGGCGGCACACTCAGAGGCAAACGCAAACCCTTCTGCACGCCCACCCACGGGTGGGCCGGCCGTGGCGGCACACCCAGAGGCAACCGCAGGCCCTTCTGAACGCCCACACACGGGGTGGGCCTACCGTCGGCGGCACAGTCCGGGGCACACTCAGGCCCTTCTGCACGCCCAACCACGGTGGGCCGGCCGTGGCGGCACACCAGAGGCACACCCAAACAGTTCTGCACGCCCACCGCGGGTACTGGCCTTGGCGGCACACCCAGAGGCACACGCTAACAGTTCTGCACGCCCACCCACGGGTAAGCTGGTCGCTAGCGTCATCCCAGAAGAAAATGCAGGCCCTGCTGCCCGCCCCACCCACGGGTGGGCTGGCCGTCGAGCGGCACACCCAGATGTACCCGCAGAGGCCCTTCCGCGACGCCCACCCACGGGTAGGGCGCCCGTCGCACACCCAGAGGCAAACGCGAGGCCCTTCTGCACACCCACCAACGGGTGGGCCGGCCGTGGCGGCACACCCAGGAGCAACCTCAGGCCCACTGCACTCCCACCCACGGGTGGGCCGTACGTGGCGGCACAACCAGAGGCACACGCAAACAGTTCTGCACGCCCACCCACGGGTGGGTTGGCCGTGGCGGCACACCCAATGGCAAACGCAAACAGTTCTGCACGCCCACCCACGGGAAAGCTGGTCGTTGCGTCAACCCAGGAGAAACTGCAGGCCCTTCTGCACGCCCACCCACGGGTGGGCCTACCGTGGCGGCACAGCCCGGGGCAATCTCAGGCCCTTCTGCACGCCCACCCACGGGTGGGCCGGCCGTGGCGGCACACCCAGATGCACACCCAAACAGTTCTGCATACCCACCCACGGGTGGGCTGGCCGTGGCGGCACACCCAGAGGTAACCGCAGGCCCTTTTGCACGCCCAACCACGGGGAGGCCGGCCGTGGCTGCACACCCAGCGGCAAACGCAGGGTCTTCTGCACACGCACTAACGGGTGGGCCGGCCGTGGCGGCACACTCAGAGGCAAACGCAGGCCTTTCTGCACGCCCACCCACGGGTGGGCCCGCCAGGCGGCACTACCAGGGGCAACCGCAGGCCCTTCTGCACGCCCACCCAGGGGTGGGCCGGCCGTGGCGGCACACCCAGAGGCACACGCAAACAGTTCTGCACGCCTACCAACGGGTAGGCTGGCCGTAGCGGCACACCCAGAGGCAACCGCAGGGCCTTCTGCACGCCCACCCACGGGTGGGCCGGCCGTGGCGGCACACCCAGAGACACACGCAAACAGTTCTGCACGCCCACCCACGGGTGGGCCGGCCGTTGCGGCACACCCAGAGGCACACGCAAACAGTTCTACACGCAAACCTACGGGTGGGCTGGTCGTTGCGTCAACCCAGAAGCAAGCACAGGCCCTTCTGCACGCCCACCACAGGTGGGACGGCCGTGGCGGCTCACCCAAAGGCAACCGCAGGCCCTTCTGCACGCCCACCGACGGGTGGGCCGGCCGTAACGGCACACCCAGGGGCACAGACAAATAGTTCTCCACGCCCACCCACGGGTGAGCCGGCCGTTGCGTAAACCCAGAGGCAACCGCAGACCCTTCTGCACGCCCACCCACGGGTTGGCCGGCCGTGGTGGCACACCCAGGGGCAACCGCAGGCCCTTCTGCACGCCCACCCACTGGTGAGCCGGCTGTGGCGGCACACCCATAGCCACATGCAAACAGTTCTGCACGCGCACCCACGGGTAAACCGGCCATGGCTGCACACTCAGAGGCAACCGCAGGGCCTTCTGCACGCCCACCCACTGGTGGGCCGGCCGTGGCGGCACACCCAGAGGCAACCGCAGGCCCTTCTGCACGCCACCCACGGGTGGGCCGGCCGTGGCGGCACACCCAGAGGCAACCGCAGGCCCTTCTGCACGCCCACCCACGGGTGGGCCGGCCGTGGCGGCACACCCAGAGGCACACGCAAACAGTTCTGCACGCCCACCTACGGGTGGGTTGGTCGTTGCGTCAACCCTGAGGAAACCGCAGGCCCTTCTGCACGCCCACCCACGGGAGGGCCGGCTGTGGCGGCACACTCAGAGGCAAACGCAAACCCTTCTGCACGCCCACCCACGGGTGGGCCGGCCGTGGCGGCACACTCAGAGGCAAACGCAAACCCTTCTGCACGCCCACCCACGGGTGGGCCGGCCGTGGCGGCACACCCAGAGACAAACGCAGGCCCTTCTGCACGCCCACCCACGGGTAAGCTGGTCGTTGCGTCAACCCAGAAGAAACTGCAGGCCCTTCTGCACGTTCACCCACGGGTGGGCTGGCCGTGGCGGCACACCCAGAGGCAACCGCAGGCCCTTCTTCAGGCCCACACACGGGTGGGCTTACCGTGGCGGCACAGCCCGGGGCAATCTCAGGCCCTTCTGCACGCCCACCCACGGGTGGGCCGGCCGTGGCGGCACACCCAGGAGCAACCTCAGGCCCCACTGCACGCCCACCCACGGGTGGGCCGGCCGTGGCGGCACACCCAGAGGCACACGCAAACAGTTCTGCACGCCCACCGACGGTAAAGCTGGTCGCTAGCGTCAACCCAGAAGAAACTGCAGGCCTGTTCTGCACGCCCACCCACGGTGGGCTGGCCGTATGCACATCCAGAGGCAAGAGCAGGCCCTTCTGCATGCCCACACACGGGTGGGCCGGCCGTGGCGCACAGCCCGGGCAATCTCAGGCCCTTCTGCACGCCCACCCACGGGTGGGCTGGCCGTGGCGGCACACCCAGATGTACACGCAGGCCCTTCCGCACTCCCACCCACGGGTAGGCCGGCCGTGGCTGCACACCCAGAGGCAACGGCAGGGCCTTCTGCACACCCACCAACGGGTGGGCCGGCCGGGGCGGCACACCCAGAGCCACATGCAAACAGTTCTGCACGCCCACGTACGAGTAGGCCGGCCGTAGCGGAACACCCAGAGGCAACCGCAGGGCCTTCTGCACGCCCACCCACGAGAGGGCCGGCCGTGGCTGCACACCCAGGGGCAACCGCAGGCCCTTCTGCACGCCCACCCACAGGTGAGCCGGCTGTGGCGGCACACCCATAGCCACATGCAAACAGTTCTTCACGCCCACCACGGGTAAACCGGCCATGGCTGCACACCCAGAGGCAACCGCAGGGCCTTCTGCACGCCCACCCACTGGTGGGCCGGCCGTGGTGGCACACCCCCAGGCAACCGCAGGCCCTTCTGCACGCCACCCACGGGTGGGCCGGCCGTGGCGGCACACCCAGAGGCAACCGCAGGCCCTTCTGCACGCCCACCCACGGGTGGGCCGGCCGTGGCGGCACACCCAGAGGCACAAGCAAACAGTTCTGCACGCCCACCTACGGGTGGGCTGGTCGCTGCGCCAACGCAGAAGCAAGCCAGCAGGCCCTTCTGCCTGCCCACCCACAGGGTGGGCGGCGTCGCAGCGGCTCACCCAGGGGCAACCGCGAGGCCCTTCTCCACTCGCCCACCCGAGAGCCGGCCGTGGCTGCACACCCAGGGGCAACCGCGAGCCCCTTCTGCGCGCTCACCCACAGGTGAGCCGGCTGTGGCGGCACACCCATAGCCATATGCAAACAGTTTCGCACGCCCACCCACGGGTAAACCGGCCATGGCTGCACACCCAGAGGCAACCGCAGGGTCCTTCTGCACGCCCCACCCACTGGTGTCGGGCCGCGTGGTGCACCCCAGGCAACCGCGAGGCCCTTTCTGCACGCCACCCACGGGTGGGCCGGCCGTTCGCGGCACACCCAGAGGCAACCGCAGGCCCTTCTGCATCCCCCACCCACGGGTGGGCCGCCGTGAGCGGCACACCCAGAGGCGACGCAAACAGTTCTGCACGCCCACTCCACGGGTGTGTTGGTCGCTACGTCAACCCTGAGGAAACCGCAGGCCCTTCTGCACGCCTACCCACGGGAGGGCCGGCTGTGGCGCACACTCAGAGGCAAACGCAAACCCTTCTGCACTCACCCACGGGTGGGCCGGCCCGTCATGCACACCCAGAGGCAAACGCAAAACCCTTCTGCACGCTTCACCCATCGGGTGGGCCGGCCGCGGCGGCACACCCAGAGACAAACGCGAGGCCCTTCTCCACGCCCACCCACGGGTAAGCTGGTCGTTAGCGTCAACCCAGAAGAAACTGCAGGCCCTTCTGCACGTTCACCCACGGGTGGGCTGTCCGTGGCGGCACACCCAGAGGTAAACGCAGGCCCTTCTGCACTCCCACCCACAGGTAGGCCGGCCGTGGCTGCACACAGAGGCAACCGCAGGGCCTTCTGCACACCCACCCACGGGTGGGCCGGCCGTGGCGGCACACCCAGGGGAAAATGCAGGCTCCTTCTGCACGCCCACCCACGGTGGGCCGGCCCGATGGCGGCACAACCAGAGGCAACCGCAGGCCCTTCTGCGCTCACGCGCGGGTGGGGCCTACCGTGTAGCAAACCCAGGGGAAAAAGCAGGCCCTTCTGCACGCCCACCCACGGGTTGGCCGGCCGTGGCGCACACCCAAAGGCACACGCAAACAGTTCTGCACGCCCACCCGCGGGTAAGCTGGCCGTTGCGTCAACCCAGAGGAAACCGCAGGCCCTTCTGCACGCCCACCCACGGGTGGGCCGGCCGTGGCGGCACACCCAGAGGCACACGCAAACAGTTCTGCACGCCCACGTACGGGTGGGTTGGTCGTTGCGTCAACCCTGAGGAAACCGCAGGCCCTTCTGCACGCCCACCCACGGGTGGGCTGGCCGTGGCGGCACACCCAGAAGTACCCGCAGGCCCTTCTGCACTCCCACCCACGGGTATGCCGGCCCGTGGCTGCACACCCAGAGGCAACCGCAGGCCCCCCTGCACGCTCACCCACGGGTGGGCCGGCCGTGGCGGCACACCCAAAGGCACACGCTAACAGTTCTGCACACCCACCCACGGGTAAGCTGGTCGTTGCGTCAACCCAGAAGAAACTGCAGGCTCTTCTGCACGCCCACCCAGGGGTGGGCTGGCCGTGGCGGCACACCCAGAGGTAAACGCAGGCCCTTCTGGACGCCCTAACACGGGTAGGCCGGCCGTGGCTGCACACCCAGAGGCAAACGCAGGGCCTTCTGCACACCCACCAACGGGTGGGCCGGCCGTGGCGGCACACCCAGAGGCAAACGCAGGCCTTTCTGCACGCCCACCCACGGGTGGATCCCGCCAGTAGGCGCTACAACGATAGGGCAACCGCGAGGTCCTTTCTTCACGCCCCACCCAGGGGTGGGCGGCCGTGGCGGGACACCCAGAGGCACACGCAAAACAGTTCTGCACGCCCACCCACGGGTTGGCTGGGTCGTGAGCGGCACACTCAGAGGCAACCGCAGGCCCTTCTGCACGCCCACACACGGGTGGGCCGGCCGTGGCGGCACACCCAGAGGCATCGCAAACAGTTCTGCACGCCCACCCACGGGTGGGCCGACCGTGGCGGCACACCCAGAGGCACACGCAAACAGTTCTGCATCGCCCACCTACGGGGCTGGTGCGTTGCGCCAACAGAGGCAACTCAGGCCCTTCTGCACTGCCCACCCACAGGTGGGCGTCGCGGCGGATTACCCAGGGCAACCGCGAGGTCTTTTCTGCAGCCCCACCCGCGGGTGGGCCGGCCATGCTTGAGGCACACCCAGGGACACAGGCAAATAGTTCTCCACGCCCACCCACGGGTGAGCCGGCCGCTATGCGTCAACCCAGAGGCAACCGCAAACCCTTCTGCACGCTTCCACCCACGGTGGGCAGGCCGCATGCACACCCAGGGGCAACCGCAGGCCCTTCTGCACGCCCACCCACAGGTGAGCCGCTGTGGCGGCACACCCATAGCCACATGCAAACAGTTCTGCAGCACGCGCACCCACGGGTAGGCCAACCATGGCTGCACACCCAGAGGCAACCGCAGGGCGCTCTCCACGCTCACCCACTGGTAGCCGGGCCGACGGGCGGCACACCCAGAGGAAAACCGCGAGCCCTTCTGCACGCTCCACCCACGGGTAGGCCGGCCGTGGCGGCACACCAGAGGCAATCGCGGAAGCCCTTCGCTGCACGCCCACCCACGGGTGGGCCGGCCGTATGCACACCCAAAGGCACACGCAAACAGTTCTGCACGCCCACCTCACGATTGGTTTGGTCGCTGTAGCCAACCCTTGAGGAAACCGCGAGGCCCTTCTGCACGCCCACCCGCGGGTGGGCCGGCTGTATGCGGCACTCCAGAGGCAAACGCAAACCCTTCTGCACGCCCACCCACGGGTGGGCCGGCCGTGGCGGCACACTCAGAGGCAAAGCGCAGAACCATTCTGCACGCCCACCCATCGGGTGGGCCGCGGCGCCCACACCCAGAGGCAAAGCGCGAGGCCTCCTGCACTTCATGCGCGACGGGTGGGCCTACCGTGGCGGCAAACCCAGGGGGAAAAGCAGGCCCTTCTGCACGCCCACCCGCGGGTTGGCCGGGCCCGTATGCAGCAAACGCAAAGGCACACGCGCAAACAGTTCTGCACGCCCACCCACGGGTAATCTGGTAGTTGCGTCAACCCAGAAGAAACTGCAGGCCCTTCTGCACGCCCACCCACGGGTGGCTGGCCGTGTGGCACACCCAGAGGTAACCGCAGGCCCTTCTGCACTCCCACCCACGGGTAGGCCGGCCGTGGCTGCACACCCAGAGGCAACCGCGATGGCCTTCTGCACACCCACCAACAATTGGGCGGCCGTGGCGGCACAACCAGAGGCAACCGCGAGGCTCTTCTGCACGCCCACCCACGGTGGCCCACGCCGTGGCGCCTCAACCAGGGGCAACCGCGAGGCCCTTCTGCACGCCCCACCCACGGGTCGGCCGTGTGAAGGCACACCCAGAGGCACACGCAAACAGTTCTGCACGCCACACACGATTGGCCGGCCTTAGCGAGCTGCAGAGAGGTAACCATAGGGCTTCTGCACGCCCACCCACAGGTGGGCCGACCGTGGCGGCACACCCAGGGGCAACCGCAGGCCCTTCTGCACGCCCACCCAAGGGTGAGCCGGCAGTGGCGGCACACCTAGAGCCACATGCAAACAGTTCTGCACGCCCACCCACGGGTAGGCGGCCCATGGCTGCACACCCAGAGGCAACCGCAGGGCCTTCTGCACGCCCACCCACTGGTGGGCCGTCCGCGGCGGCACACCCAGAGGCAACCGCAGGTTATTCTTCACGCCCACCCACGTGTGGGCCGGCCGTGGCGGCACACCCAGAGGCAACCACAGGCACTTCGGCACGCCCACCCAAGGGTAGGCCGGCCGTGGCGGCACACCCAGAGGCACACGCAAACAGTTCTGCACGCCCACCTATGGGTGGGTTGGTCGTTGCGTCAACCCAGAGGAAACCGCAGGCCCTTCTGCACGCCCACCAACAGGTGGGCCGGCCGTGGCGGCAGACCCAGAGCCACACGCAAACAGTTGTGCACGCCCACTCACGGGTGGGCCGGCGGTTGCGTCACACACAGAGCCACACGCAAACAGTTGTGCACGCCCACCCACGGGTGGGCCGGCCGTGGCGGCACACCCAGAGGCAACCGCAGGCCCTGCTGCACGCCCACCCACGGGTGGGCCGGCTGTGGCGGCACACCTAGAGGCACACGCAAACTGTTCTGCACGCCCACCTACGGGTGGGTTGGTCGTTGCGTCAACCCAGAGGCAAACGCAGGCCCTTCTGCACGCCCACCCACGGGTGGGCCGGCCGTGGCGGCACACCCAGAGTCAACCGCAGGCCCTTCTGCACGCCCACACACGGGTGGGCCTACCGTGGCGGCACACCCAGGGGAAAAAGCAGGCCCTTCTGCACGCCCACCCACGGTGGGCCGGCCGTCGGGCGTACACCGAGAGGCACACGCAAAACAGTTCTGCACGCCACCCGCTGGTCTGCCGGCCGCGGGCGGCACACCCAGAGGCACACGCAATCAGTTCTGCATGCCCACACACGGGTAAGCTGGTCGCTAGCGTCAACCCAGAAGAAACTGCAGGCCCTTCTGCACGCCCACCCACGGGTGAGCCGGACGTGGCGGCACACCAAGAGGCACATGCAAACAGTTCTGCACGCCCACCCACGGGTAGGCCGACCGTTGCTGCACACCCAGAGGCAACCGCAGGGCCTTCTGCACCCCCACCCTCTGGTGGTCCGGCCGTAGCGGCACACCCAGAGGCAACCGCAGGCCCTTCTTCACGCCCACCCACGGGTGGGCCGGGCCGTATGCACACCCAGAGGCACACGCAAACAGTTCTGCACGCTCCACCCACGGGTAAGCTGGTCGTTAGCGTCAACCCTGAAGAAACTGCAGGCCCTTCTGCACGCCCCACCCACGGGTCTGCTGGCCGTGGCGGCACACCCAGATGTAACCGCAGGCCCTTCTGCTCTCCAACCACGGGTAGGCCGGCCGTGGCTCCACACCCAGAGGCAACCCCAGGGCCTTCTGCACGCCCACCAACTGGTGGGCCGGCCGTGGCGGCACACCCAGAGGCAACCGCAGGGCCCTTCTTCACGCCTCACCCACGGGTGGGCCGGCCGCGCGGCACACCCAGAGGCACACGCGAAACAGTTCTGGGCGCTTCACCTCACGATTGGGTTGGTCGCTAGCGTCAACCCAGAGGGAAAACGCGAGGCCCTTCTGCACGCCCACCCACGGGTAGGCCGGCCGTGGCGGCACACTCAGAGGCAAACGAAACCCTTCTGCACGCCCCACCCACGGGTGGGCCGGCCGTCGCGGCACACTCAGAGGCAAACGCCAAACCCTTCTGCATGCCCACCCACGGGTGGGCCGGCCGCGGGCGGCACATCCAGAAGCAACCGCGAGGCCCTTCTGCACGCCCCACCCACGGGTGGGCCGGCCGTGGCGCACACCCAGAGCCACACGCAAACAGTTGTGCACGCCCACCCACGGGTGGGCCCGCCGTTGCGGCACACCCAGAGCCACACACAAATAGTTGTGCACGCTTACCCACGTTTGGGCCGGCCGTGGCGGCACACCCAGAGGCACACGCAAACAGTTCTGCACGCCGACCCACGGGAAAGCTGGTCGTTGCGTCAACCCAGAAGAAACTGCAGGCCCTTCTGCACGCCCACACACGGGTGTTCCTACCGTGGCGGCACAGCCAGGGGGAACCTCAGGCCCTTCTGCACGCCCACCCACGGGTGGGCCGGCCGTGGCGGCACACCCAGAGCCACACGCAAACAGTTCTGCACGCCCACCTACGGGTGGGCCGGCCGTGGCGGCACACCCAGAGGCACACCCAAACAGTTCTGCACTTCACCCACGCGGCGTAAGCTGGTCGCTAAGGGCCAACCCAGAAGAAACTGCAGGCCCTTCTGCACGCCCAACCACGGGTGTGCTGGCCGTGGCGGCACACCCAGATGTAACCGCAGGCCCTTCTGCACACCCACTAACGGGTGGGCCGGCCGTGGCGGCACACCCAGAAGCAAACGCAGGCCCTACTGCACGCCCACCCACGGGTGGGCCGGCCGTGGCGGCACTACCAGAGGCACAGGCAAACAGTTCTGCACGCCCACCCACGGGTGGGCCGGCCGTGGCGGCGCACCCAGAGCCACACGCAAACAGTTCTGCACGACCACCCACGGGAAAGCTGGTCGTTGCGTCAACCAACAAGAAACTGCAGGCCCTTCTGCACGCCCACCCACGGGTGGGCTGGCCGTGGCGGCACACCCAGAGGTAACCGCAGGCTCTTCTGCACGCCAACCACGGGTAGGCCGGCCGTGGCTGCACACCCAGAGGCAAACGCAGGGCCTTCTGCACACCCAACAACGGGTGGGCCGGCCGTGGCGGCACACCCAGAGGCAACCGCAGGCTTTTCTGCACGCCCACCCACGGGTGGGCCCGCCGTGGCGGCACAACCTGGCGCAAACTCAGGCCCTAATGCACGCCAACCCAGGGGTGGGCCGGCCGTGGCGGCACACCCAGAGGCACACGCAAACAGTTCTGCACGCCCACCCACGGTTGGCCGGCCGTAGCGGCACACCCAGAGGCAACCGCAGGCCCTTCTGCACGCCCACCCACGGGTGGGCCGGCCGTGGCGGCACACCCAGAGGCACACGCAAACAGTTCTGCACGCCCACCCACGGTTGGCCGGCCGTAGCAACACACCCAGAGGCAACCGCAGGGCCTTCTGCACGCCCACCCACAGGTGGGCCGGCCGTGGTGGCACACCCAGAGCCACACGCAAACAGTTCTGCACGCCCACCCACGGGTGGGCTGGTCGTTGCGTCAACCCAGAGGAAACAGCAGGCCCTTCTGCACGCCCACCCACGGGTGGGCCGGCCGTAGCGGCACACCCAGAGGCAACCGCAGGCCCTTCTGCACGCCCACACACTGATGAGCCGGCCGTGGCAACACACCCAGAGGCAATCGCAGGCCCTTCTGCACGCCCACCCACGGGTGAGCCGCCCGTGGCGGCACACCCATAGCCACAAGCAAACAGTTCTGCACGCGCACCCACGGGTAGGCCGGCCATGGCTGCACACCCAGAGGCAAACGCAGGGCCTTCTGCACGCCCACCCACGGGTGGGCCGGCCGTGGCGGCACACCCAGAGGCAACCGCAGGCCCTTCTTCACGCCCACCCACGGGTGGGCAGGCTGTGGCGGCACACCCAGAGGCAACCGCAGGCCCTTCTGCACGCCCACCCACGGGTGGGCAGGCTGTGGCGGCACAGCCAGAGGCAACCGCAGGCCCTTCTGCAGCTTCACCCCGCGGGTAGGCCGGCCGTGATGCACAATAAGAGGCAAACGCGAAACCTTCCGCGACGCCCCCACCCACGGGTGGGCGGGCCCGTAGCGGCACACTCAGAGGCAACGCAAACCCTTCTGCACGCCCACCCACGGGTGGGCCGGCAGTGGCGGCACACCCAGAGGCAAACGCAAACCCTTCTGCACGCCCCCCCACGGGTGGGCCGGCCGTGGCGGCACACACAGAGGCAAACGCAAACAGTTCTGCACGCCCACCCACGGGTGGGCCGCCCGTTGATGCACACCCAGAGGCAACCGCAGGGCCTTCTGCACGCCCACCCACGGGTGGGCAGGCATGTGGCGGCACACTCAGAGGCAAACGCAGGCCCTTCTGCACGCCCACCCAGGGGTGGGCCGGCCGTGGCAGCACACCCAGAGGCACACGCAAACAGTTCTGCACGCCCACCCACGGGTGGGCCGGCCGTGGCGGCACACCCAGAGCTACGCTAACAGTTCTGCAGCCCACCCACGGGTAAGATGGTGCTTCGTACAACTCCAGAAGAAACTGCAGTCCCTTCTGCACGCCCACCCACGGGTTGGCTGGCCGTGGCGGCACACCCAGAGGTAACCGCAGGCCCTTCTGCACGCCCAACCACGGGTAGGCCGGCCGGGGCTGCACACCCAGAGGCAAACGCAGGGCCTTCTGCACACCCACCAACGGGTGGGCCGGCCGTGGCGGCACACCCAGAGGCAAATGCAGGCCCTTCTGCACGCCCACCCACGGGTGGGCCGGCCGTTGCGTAGACCCCGAGGCAACCGCAGACCCTTCTGCACGCCCACCCACGGGCGGGCCGGCGGTGGCGGCACACCCAGAGGCACACGCAAACAGCTCTGCACGCCCACCCATGGGTGAGCTGGTCGTTGCGTCAACCCAGAAGAAACTGCAGGCCCTTCTGCACACCCACCCACAGGTGGGCTGGCCGTAACTGCACACCCAGAGGCAACCGCAGGGCCTCCTGCACACCCACTCAACGGTGGGCCGTGGCCGAGGCGTACACCCAGAGGCAAATCGCAGGGCCCTTCTTCACGCCCCACCCACAGGTAGCCAGCCGTGGCGGCACAACCAGGGGCAAACGCGAGGCCCTTCTGCACGCCCACCCACGGGTGCGGCTGCGTGGCGGCACAGAGGCGCATACAACAGTTCTGCACGCCCCACACACGTTTGGCCGACCATAGCGGCACACCCAGAGGCAACCGCGGGGCCTTCTGCACGCTTCACCCACAGGTGGGCCGACCGTGAAGGCACACCAGGGCAACCGCGAGTCCCTTCTGCACGCCTCACCCACGGGTGGGCCGGCCGTGCGGCACACCCAGAGCACATGCAAACAGTTCTCGCACGCCCACCCACGGGTGGGCTGGCCGAAGGGCGACCCAGAGGCAACCGCGGGCCCTTCTGCATCCTCACACTGATGAGCCGGCCGTGGCAACACACCCAGAGGCAACCACAGGCTCTTCTGCACGCCCACCCACGGGTGGGCCGGCCGTGGCGGCACACCCAGAGGCACACGCAAATAGTTCTGCACGTCCACCCACGGGTGGGCCGGCCCTTGCGTAAATTCAGAGGCAACCGTAAACCCTTCTGCACGCCCCATCCACGGGTGGGCCGGCCGTGGTGCCGCACCCAGAGGAAACCGCTGGGCCTTCTGCACGACCACCCACGGGTGGGCCGGCCGTGGCTGCACAACCAGGGGCAACCGCGAGGTCTTCGTTGCACGCCCACCCACGGGTGTGGCCCCGTGCACACCTAGAGGCAAACCCAGGCTCTTCTGCACGCCACCCATCGGCCGGGCCGGCTGCACACC